>JAMQGT020005671.1:0-226784 GCA_024447675.2 Pterophyllum scalare
AGTGTGCTTAGGAGTTTGCCCAACCAGTCTACATGTGCTTTGTGGATTTGGAGAAGGCATTCGACCGTGTCCCTCGGGGTACCCTGTGGGAGGTCCTGCGGGAGTATGGGGTGTCTGGCCCATTATTGCGGGCCATTCAGTCTCTGTACAACCGCAGTGAGAGCTTGGTCCGTATAGCCGGCAATAAGTCGGATTCGTTTCCTGTGGGTGTTGGACTCCGTCAGGGCTGCCCTTTGTCACCGATTCTGTTCATAATTTTTATGGACAGAATTTCTAGGCGTAGCCAGGTGGCGGAAGGCTTCCTCCTTGGTGGCCTCAGAATCTTGTCTCTGCTTTTTGCAGATGATGCAGTCCTGTTGGCTTCATCAGGGGGTGGCCTCCAGCTTGCAGTGGAATGGTTCCACAGCCGAGTGTGAAGCGGCTGGCATGAGGATCAGCACCTTTAAGTCTGAGGCCATGGTCCTCAAGCCGGAAAAGGGTGGAGTGCCCTCTCCGGTTCAGGGAGGAGTTCTTGCCTCAAGTGGAGGATTTCAAGTATCTGGGGTCTTGTTCACGAGTAATGGGTGAAAGGAGCGGGAGATTGAAAGAAGGATCGGAGCTGCTTCTGCAGTGATGCGGAGGCTGCACCGGTCTGTCGTGGTGAAGAGGGAGCTGAGTGTAAAAGCAAAGCTCTCTGATTTACCGGTCGAGCTACGTTCCTACCCTCACCTATGGTCATGAGCATTGGCCAGTGACCAAAAGGATATGATCACAAATACGAAGCAGCAGAAATGAGTTTCCTTCGAAGGGTGGCTGGCCTCTCTCCTTACAGATAGGGTGAGGAGTGCGGCTATCCGGGAGGTGCTCAGAGTAGAGCCGCTGCTCCTCCACATCGAGAGGAGCCAGTTGAGGTGGCTCGGGCATATGACTAGGATGCCTCCTGGCCATATTTGCAGGGCTGTGATGAAGATACTTAAACTATATGCTGAAGAAATTTTGTAAAAATATATGGGATGCTGCTTAAGCCTTTTATGTTTCTGCGTGTTTGTTTATCGAACAGTAATGAGACAAAACAACGGAAAAAGGAGTTCAAATATTAAATTTAATTAAACCATTTTCAAACAGTTTTACAGATTAATCTGTGTGAGACTTCTCATGCCATATCCAGTCTGGTGCTGAATGCAACATGAAGTACTTCACTCTTTCAGCTCACAGTTTCATATATTCAAAGCTTATCAATCTTGGTTACATCATTATACAAAACTAAATGTGGAAAACAGAGAATTTCAACAGCTTAGTGATCAAATGACCTCGGAATCTCCATTCTATCATTGTGTTTTCTCTCAGTGGTTGACCGTTCCCCAGTGAGAACACCTAGTTCCCGATGACTCCAACCATTATGAGCTTCTATGTCATTTATTCAGTTATGTTTATTTTCTAGTCTAAGACAAATAAATGTACATATGGTAAGGGCAAACATATACGATGAGTGTATTTAAAGCTTCATAAAAACTCATTTCCTTCAATGCCTATTACAACATAGAGATGCTGTCTCTTAAAATTACTGCAGCACTCCACGGTGGGGGTTGGAGAGAGGGGGGATTCCTTCCACAGAAGAATCCTCTGTAATGCTAATGATAGTCTGGGCTCTCTTGCTATGTCTGCAAAGGTAGTTTCGGCCCTTAAAATTACTGTAGCGATTTACCAGAGATGCACAGTATTCATTTATTTTATCCAAAGGTCGGGATACTTTCTCTTTTGAGCACCGCATTCAGAGCGCGCGATTTTAATTTACAGAAAAAGACAAAGTGGTTTGTGGCCTGGCAGTCTACTACATTTTAAAATTATGCAGTTTATAATTATTTTATTATTATATTTGGAAAAACGGTGATAGAACATCTTGTAATTATTGTGCTATTTACTCATCAGGTTAGGGTTATTCAGACCGAACATTAACGCTCTGTTCACTCTCTCCTACCTGTCAGCATACGCAGTTTTTGTACCTATAAATAAATAAATAAATACTGCAGTATTCAGCTGGACAGTGTTGTAGAACATGTGGCTGTTATTGCATTTTGTCGCTTCACAGCGACATGACTGCGATCGTTGCCGCTGTGACTGTTAATTTGGAAAGCAGATTATAGGTCAACAAGTCATTTACAGGTGTTTAAATACAGCCAATCATTTTCTGGCAAATACCAGAAATCGCTCGTTGGCAGACTATCACTTTTTGGCACAACACCAGCACGTCACCGGCAAGGGATTATTACCGTAAATGTAAGAGCCAAATCTTTGGGTCCGTCCCCTAAAGTAGTTTTTTACTGAGTCATCACCATTAATGTTTTGATCAGAGCTCCACATATTTCTGCTATATTTCTTTAGAGCAGACTACACGCTCAAATACATCATTGTTGCGCAAACCCGCTCCTCTCTGTCGTATAAATGCGCTGTTCACTGACAGCAATAATCAATTCATGTTTACATTTCGGATTTTCTTTTTGTTTACAAACATTAGCAGTGCGGTTAAATAATTGTTTCATGCTGTCATTTTCATTAGTCAACTTGTTGAGTGTCTACATCCTCTACTTTACTGTCAGTAAGCAAATATTTATATCAGCGTTTTACAGAAAGGTTTAACATTATGATTCTGTTAGAAACACAGATCCCGTTAGAAAATATAATATGTATGAATTAAATACAGCATAGCGGGCTGCAAGTGAAAGCACTTCCACTATCACTGCTCCTCCTGGTGGATACACAAGACATTACCACCAGTTTTCCCAAATGCTGCTTAGGGGCGTTCCCACCCGTGGCTCCACTGCTACGTCATGAGCGGGGGAATTAATTTCAGCCACGGACCGGCCACGAACCGGCCAAGGTCCCATCACGGATCAGCCTTCCATTTTGACTGGCTTCATCTGTAGATGAGAGGGTTGCTTCCCTGTGCCTTTGGAACAGGGAACAGGTCCTGACTGTTGTTTGCGCTTATGCACCAAATGACAGTTCAGAGAACCCACCCTTTTTGTAATCGCTGCGCGCGCTGCTCGAGAGTGCTCGAGGGTACTCTATCTGGTAACTCCATCATGCTGCTGGGAGACTTCAACCTTCATGTGAGACAGTGAGACCTGGATTGGGAGGAATGGCCTGCCCGATCTGAACACAAATGGTGTTCTGTAATTGGACTTCTGTCCAAACCACAGTTTGTCCATAATGAACACCATGCTCAACTATAACGATGTCCATAAGTGCACGTAGCACTAGGACACCTTAAGTAGCACGTCAATAATCGATTTTGTAATAGATATCTGTAAATGTCCGTTCTGTGGTTATAAGTTGAATCTATGTTGTTACCCATTATGTACAATAGAGGGTGCTGCAGCCTAGTTGGCAATGAGCTGTGCCTTCGCTAAAAACCAAAAAATAAGAGTTAGGGAAGTTTTTTGGTGCACTTCCTGTACTCGGGGCTGGAATATCCCGCAGATGGGAGAAGGAGGGAGATTCTCTTTGTCGTTGTGAATCGGAGCTGGTGGTGCGCATTTGTTGGAAAGCAGTGCTTAAAGTCTTAGAGTCAGACTTCAACGACAGAAACTACGAGGATAAATACGTATCCCAGGATGATGTTCGTTTTTTACAAATTCTCAGTGACACCATAAAACAAAGAGAAGATGGACACTACCAGATGCCCCTTCCCTTCAAGGACAATAAGCCACCAGCCCTTCCCAACAATAAGAGGCTAGCCACAGTTCGACTGCAACACCTAAAGAAAAGGCTAAAGGCTGACAAACAGTATCACGAGCATTACCGCGCCTTTATGAGTGGCATCATCAGCAGTGGTGATGCAGAACCAGCCCCTCCTGTGACTGATGATGAGATTGCATGGTACATCCCACACCATGGGGTGTACCACCCCAAAAGGCCAGCAAAGCTAAGAGTCGTCTTTGACTGCTCTGCTAAGTTTCTTGGCATCTCACTGAACGATACTCTTCTCACAGGTCCTGACATGATCAACTCATTGGTGGGAGTGCTCTTCCGTTTCAGAAGGGAGAATGTAGCTATAGTCTGTGACATCGAAAGAATGTTCCATCAGTTCTTTGTTTGCCCCGAGATGCGAAACTACTTACGATTTCTATGGTGGCCTGATGGGCAATTAGACACAGAGCCCAAAGAGTACAGAATGGCCGTGCATTTATTTGGTGCTGGTTCTTCCCCCGGATGTGCTAACTTTGGCCTTAAGTACCTAGCACAACAGTACAGATCTGACTACCCAAAGGCTTCAAATTTTGTTGAAAGGAGCTTTTACGTAGATGATGGGTTGACAAGTGTCCCTTCAGTCAAAGAGGCTCAAGAACTCATCACTGAAATGCAAGCCCTTTGCAAACTTGCAGGTTTACGCTTGCACAAGTTCAGTTCCAACCAAAGTGATGCTCTGTCACATCTTGCATCCTCAGAAAGAGCCAACACAACAGAGTCACTCAACCTCAAACCTGATACCACACCGGAAGGTCATGTGCTTGGAATACAGTGGTCAATCAAAAATGACACTTTCAACTTCAATGTAAACACAAAGGACCACCCCCCTACTCGCCGGAGCATATTGTCAGTCATCTCATCTTTGTACGACCCACTAGGATTTGTAGCTCCTTTCACTTTAAGTGGCAAAAGTATCCTACAGGAGCTATGCCGTAGAGGCACCGAATGGGATGACCCCATTCCTGACAATCTGCGTTCACGGTGGGAGGACTGGAAAAATGGTTTGGAAAGGCTAAAATCAGTCATAGTACCCAGATGTTACCATCCACCAGAACTAAAAGACATTGTTAAAGTGGAACTGCATCACTTCTCTGATGCCAGTGACATAGGCTATGGGACATGCTCCTACATTAGGTTCAAAAGTGATGACAACAAAGTACACTGCAGTCTGGTTACAGCTAAAGCTAGAGTCACACCTACCAAGGTTACAAGTATCCCGCGACTAGAACTCTCAGCTGCAGTCACCTCAGCCAAAATTAGCATTATGCTAAAATCAGAACTTGAGATGAACATTGATGAGGAGTTCTTTTGGACCGACTCCCAAGTAGTCTTGGCCTACATCAACAACGAGGCACGAAGATTCCATGTCTTCATTGCAAATCGTGTACAACTGATTAGAGAAACTACAGATCCCAAACAGTGGCACTACATTGACACAGCTCAGAATCCAGCAGACTATGCCTCTAGAGGTCTTAGTGCATCAGAGATTATGACAACCTGCTGGTTGTCTGGCCCAAAGTTCCTGTGGGAACAAGAGATTTCCTACTCAGCCACCTTCTCGGCCGAGTTGCTGGTAGGAGATCCAGAAGTTAAAGCAGCCAAAACCTTTACAACTCAAACAAGTGAACGAGACACCATCCTCAGTCGTTTTGAAAGGTTTTCCAGCTGGTCAATGCTCCTTAAAGTAGTTGCAAGAGTGAAACGACTGAGCCCAAGCAAAACCCAATTTGGCAGTGTTGTAACCGCGGATGAACGCAAAGGAGCTGCTGACATAGTAATAAAACTCCTCCAGCAGCAAGCCTTTTCTCAAGAGCTGAGAGTATTGAAGGCGAACGATAGCCTCCCAGGCTCAAGCCCCCTTTTTCAGTTGGATCCCATTGTGGATCAGGGACTTCTCCGGGTTGGCGGAAGACTAAAGAAATCAACACTCTGCAAGGGACTGAAACACCCTATTATCCTCCCAAAAGACCATCACATTACAATGCTGATCATATCTCACTTTCATGCAAAGATTTGTCATCAAGGTCGAAGCCAGACACTCATGGAAATCAGAGCAAATGGATTTTGGGTGATTGGTGGGAGTAAAGAAGTTGCAAAGCTAATAAGCAAATGTGTACAATGTCGAAAACTTCGACGGCCCACAGAGGAACAACGTATGTCTGAGCTACCGAAGGAACGAGTTGAAGTCTCAGATCCTTTCACTTACTGTGGAATGGACTGTTTCGGACCATTCACCACCAAGCAAGGCCGCAAGGAGCAAAAGAGGTATGGACTCCTCTTTACCTGCCTCTCTTCACACGCAGTCCACATTGAAATGTTAGAGAATCTGTCTACAGACTCCTTCATTAACGCCCTAAGATGTTTTATCAGCTTAAGGGGAGCTGTCTGTAAGCTGTACTGTGATCAAGGTACAAATTTCATTGGGGCCAAAAATGAGCTAAAGGAGGCTTTCAGAGAATGTGACACAAATATCCTAGAGGCATTCCTGGCAGATAAGCAGTGTGAGTTTATTTTCAATGCCCCATCTGCTAGCCATGCTGGAGGTGCGTGGGAAAGACAGATTCGAACCATCCGCAGCATTCTCAATGCCACTACTGCACAATCACAAGGCAGGCTGGACGACGCTTCTCTAAGAACATTATTTTATGAAGCAATGTCTATAATCAATGGCCGACCGCTAAGCGTTGATGGAATCAATGACCCTAAGTCACTTGAACCAATAACTCCAAACCACCTCATATTAATGAAGTCAAAGGTTGCACTACCTCCCCCTGGAAAGTTTGTGAAGGAAGACTTGTATGCAAGGAAGAGGTGGCGCAGGGTGCAATATCTAACTGAACAGTTTTGGAGCAGGTGGAAAATGGAGTACCTTCTGAACATATCTACAAGACAAAAATGGCACCTGCCACGTCGAAATCTTGAGGTCAATGACATCGTCATTATAAAGGAAGATATGCTTCCCAGAAGTCAGTGGCAACTGGGTCGAGTTGTTGAAGCACCACAAGAAGATGATGGTTTGGTGCGCAGAGTCAAGCTTCAAGTTGGTGATCGAAATCTAACGAAGAAGCAGGGTACAACACACAAACCTCACATAATTGAGCGACCTGTTCAAAAACTTGTAGTTCTTTTAGAAAGTCACTAACTGATGTTTATTACGCTCACATCAGACATTACAATACTGAAAGTTCATGCGTGATGTTAACTGTCTTGTTTGTTTATTACTTCCTTACCGTACATTTGTCATGCTGAAAATCATGCATGAGTCATTGTTAACATATTTTTGTCATACATGATTTGGTGGGAGTGTAAATGTCCGTTCTGTGGTTATAAGTTGAATCTATGTTGTTACCCATTATGTACAATAGAGGGGGCTGCAGCCTAGTTGGCAATGAGCTGTGCCTTCGCTAAAAACCAAAAAATAAGAGTTAGGGAAGTTTTTTGGTGCACTTCCTGTACTCGGGGCTGGAATATCCCGCAGATGGGAGAAGGAGGGAGATTCTCTTTGTCGTTGTGAATCAGAGCTGGTGGTGCGCATTTGTTGGAAAGCAGCTCAAGGAGGACTCGTAGCAGCACGGCACAAACTTTAAAATGCTCACCTTGCAGCCCTTGGACAGCGGAGCGAGGTACATGATTAAAGCTGTATTAGTTCACAAAGTTTGCACTTTATGTAATGTATTCATGTTCTGAGTTAATCAAAGGCACCTAAGCAAATGTATGTTTATGTTTTCTTTTAGTTTTCACGGTGTATTTGGTGCACTCGAGCTGTATTTGTGTTTGAATCAAGTAAATGCGAATCTACTGCACCCGTCGAAGCTCTCCGTGTTTTCTTGGGTCTGAGGGTCTGCTACAGTATCAACCGATCTGCAGCTGCACGCTTTGGACACTCGGGTGAAGACAGGAGCTGTCAACTGATCACCACCTGGTGGTGAGTTGGCTCAGGTGGTGGGGGAGGATGCTGGACAGACCTGGCACACCTACATGTGTCGTGAGAGTGCACTGGGAACGCCTGGCAGAAGCCCCAGTTTACGAGATCTTGTCTCAACTAGTCTGTGTCCTCTTTATGTGGTGTCTAATTTGCATTTGTGTATTAGTCTTCTCACTTCCTGTTTTGTTTTGGCATCCCCTGTCTCATGTGCCTTGTGTTTTGTTTTACTTCCCTGAGTCTCGTTAGTGTCATTCTGTTCACGTTTGCCCCAGCTGTTTCCACCACCCCATGTTCCCTCTGTGTATTTATTGTCCCAGTTTTGCTCTTGTCAGATGTCAGAGTCTTGTTGTCTTTTATGGCAGTGTTTTGTTTCCCTATTTTCCAGTCTTTTTGCATTCCTTCAGTTTCCTCTCAGTTCAGGTTTCCTTAGTTTTGTTTTCATCTTTTGGTTCATGTTGTTATTTTGTCCAGCCACAATAAAGGCTCATTTGTTTCATACCTCTGCCTGCTCCTGCGTTTGGGTCATCCCTTCCTCAACCAGCCGCACAGCCTGCTTCCAAAGCACCGTGACAGATTCTGAATGGACAATGATTCACACCTCCATTTTTGAGACTGCTGCTCAGAGCTGTGGCTGCAAGGTGGTTGGTGTCTGTCATGGTGGTAATCCCTGACCAGATGGGGCGGTGCCACTGGATTGGAAGACCGGGGTGGTGGTCCCCATCTTCAAGAATGGAGACCAGAGCGTGTGCTCCACCTTTTGGGGGATCACACTCCTCAGCCTCCCCAGTAAGGTCCATGCCAGGGTGCTGGAAAGGGGGGTCCGTCAATTGGTCAAACCCCGGTGTTACATTCCCCTAAAGAGTCTAGGGGGTTTGGGGAAGTAAGAAAAAGTGATCGGTTTGACAAAAGGAGACATGAAAGCAAAACTGCTAAAATAAGGATTTTTATTAAGATTATAACAAAAAGAGATGGACATGCCACTATCACCTTCAAACAAAAAGGAAAATCAAAGCACAGGAGTTAATAACCCAAAACAGCAAGGTAAGGTAAAGGCCTCAATCCAAAAACACCCTCCTCTCCACTGAGCGGGATTAAGCAGTTGCAACACAGTCCACAAGCTGGCACACAAAGCAAACACTGGCAATTACTGGCCTGGAGCTCTACTCCCTCTGGCCTTAAGTACCCCAGCTTGATTTGCTGAGTTGCTTCAGGTGTGTGAGAAGGGGCTGTAGAAAGCAAGCCACACCCAGTGAGTCAGAAGGCCACAGCAGGCCCTACTAGGGCCAAAACACACGGATTCAAGAGGAATAATGCGGTTTTCGTCCTGGTCATGGAACACTGGGCCACTTCTTTATCCTCTCGAGGATGTTTGAGTGTGCATGGGAGTTTGCCCAGTCAGTCTACTTCTGCTTCGTGGACTTGGAGAAGGCATTCTACCACGTCCCTTTAGGGTATCCTGTGGAAGGTCCTGCGGGAGTATGGGGTGTCTGGCCCATTGTTGTGGGCCATTCGATCCCTGTACAACTGCAGTCGGAGCTTGGTCTGTATAGCCGACAATAAGTCGAACTCTCACAGGACTTTCCTGTGAGTGTTGGACTCTGCCAGGGCTGCCCTTTGTCTCTGATTCTTTTCATGATTTTTATGTACAGTATTTATAGGTGTAACCATGTGGCAGAAGGCTTCCGCCTTGGTGGCATCAGAATCTTGTCTCTGCTTTTTGTGGATGATGTGGTGCTGCTCCCTTCATCAGTTGGCCTCCAGCTCGCAGTGGAACAGTTCGCAGCTGACTGTGAAGTGGCTAGTATGAGAATCAACACCTCTAAGTCTGAGGCCATGGCCCTCTGCCAGAAAAGGGTGTAGTGCCCTCTCAGGCTCAGGGACGAGTTTCTGCCCCAGGTGGTGGAGTTTAAGTAGTTCAAGGTCTTGTTCACAAGTGACGGGAGAGGGGAATGGGAAACTGACAATTCAATTCAGTTAAATTTTACTTATATAGTGCAAATCACAACAAAATGTCACCTCAAGGCACTCGTATTGTAGGTAAAGACCCTACATTAATAAAGAGAAAACGGAACAGTCAAAACGACCCCCTATGAGCAAGCATTGGTGACATTTGGAAGGAAAAACTCCCTTTTAACAGAAAGAAACCTCCGGCAGAACCAGGCTCAGGGAGGGTCATTAATCTACCGTGACTGGTTGGGGCTGAGGGGAGAGTGACAGTACAAAAGACATGCTGTGGAAGAGAGCCAGAGATTAATAATAATTAATGATTAAATACAGAGGGCAGTGTAAACAGAGTAAACGGGGTGAATGAAAAGAAACAGTTTATTATAGGGAACCCCCCAGCAGCCTAGGCCTATAGCAGCATAACTAAGGGATGGTTTGGGGTCCCCTGATCCAGCCCTCACTATAAGCTTGATCATAAATCAAAGTTTTAAGCCTAATCTTAAAAATAGAGAGGGTGTCTGTCTCCCAAATCCAAGCTGGGAGCTGGTTCCACAGAAGAGGGGCCTGAAAGCTCTTCTCCCATTCTGACTCTTAAGTACCCTAGGAACCACAAGTAAGCCAGCAGTCTGACAGTGAAGTGCTCTATAGGGGTGATATTGTACTATAAGGTCTTTAAGATAAGATGGGCCCTGATTATTCAAGAACTTGTATGTGAAGAGAAGTATTTTAAATTCTATTCTAGATTTAACAGGAAGCTAATAAAGAGAAGCCAGTATGGGAGAAATATGCTCTCTCTTCCTAGTCCCTGTCAGTACTCTAGCTGCAGCATTTTGAACAACCTGAAAACTTTTCAGGGAGCTTTTAGGACAGCCTGATAATAAAAAATTACAATAGTCCACCCTAGAAGTAATAAATGCAGGAATTAATTTTTCAGCATCACTCTGAGAAAGGATGTTTCTAATTTTAGAAATATTGCGCACATGCAAAAAGCCATCCTACATGTTTGTCTAATATGTGCATTGAAGGACATATCCTTGTCAAAAAGTTTAATGAATTGATGTGTGTCATCTGGCTTCATGGATAGGTAAAACTAACTATCATCTGCATAACAAAAAAAATATATGTAATGCTATCTAATAATACTACCTAAGTGAAGCATGTATAATGTAAATAAAATTGGTCCTAGCACAGAACCCTGTGGAACTCCATAATTAACCTTGGTGTGCGAAGAAGACTCTCCATTTACATGAACAAATTGGAGTCTATTAGATAAATATGATTCAAGGCACTGCAGTGCAGTACCTTTAATACCTATGGCATGCTCTTATCTCTGTAATAAAATGTTATGGTCAACAGTATCAAAAGCTGCACTGAGGTCCAACAGGACAAACACAGAGATGAGTCCACTGTTAGAGGTTGTAAGAAGATCATTTGTAACCTTCACTAATGCTGTTTCTGTGCTGTGATGAATTCTGAAACCTAACTGAAACTCTTCAAGTAAACTGTTCCTCTGCAGATGATCAGTTAGCTGTTTTACAACTACTCTTTTAAGAATTTGTGAGAAAACGAAGGTTGGACAGTCACTGTGAAGGTCTGTAGTACATAGCCAACTAATAAAGGCAGATTGATCATTTTTAAGATCGAACCATCAATAATTGGAAAGACTTTGAACAGTCTAGTAGGAATGGGATCTAATAAGCATGTTGCTGGTTTGGAGGAAGTAACTATTGAAGTTAACTCCAAAAGATCAACTGGAGCGAAAGAGTCTTAACATATACGAGCAGTGCTGAGAACAGCTGAACATGAAGATAAGTCTTTGAGATGGATTTGAATATTTTTTCTCTAATGTCTAACATTTTATTTATAAAGAAATTCATGAAATCACTACTAGATAAAGTGAAAGGAATATTTGGCTCTACAGAGCTCTGACTCTTTGTCAGCCTGGCTACACTGCTGAAAAGAAACCTGGGGTTTTTCTTATTTTCTTCAATTAATGATGAATAGTTAGATGTCCTAGCTTTACAGAGACCTTTTATGTTGAGCAACAAACTCTTTTTTCCAGGCTAAATGAGCATCTTCTAATTTAGTGAGACATCATTCCGTCTCCAGCTTATCTGCATTTGTGAATTATACCACAGAGTCAGGCATTTCTGATTTAAGGCATTGCTTATCAGTGATGTTTCTAAACATGGTTTGATCCCAGAGTTGAAGCTGCATCACAGCTGCTTTCATGCATATTTCAGGATGTCAGGGGGCAGTGCGGACTGGTACCTGGGGGCATCTGATTTAAATTACATGAGAATTACTTGTCTTAATTGGAGGGGAAAGTGAAAAGAAACGTAAAGGGACAAATTGTATAATAATTTTGACATCAATTCAATTTTACACTTTTTTTTGGGGGGGGGGTGCCACCCCTGCTCTAGAAGGAAGGAACACTCAGCCAAAGTTGTTATGAGTGAAAACATTTTTATCCCAATATCAGTGGCCTATTTTAGGATGACATTGCAGCCATCTTATATTTGAGGAGTAATAATAATAGGTCTAAGGCCTTTGAAGTCATCAGATGAAACTGAACTGAACACCTATGGGAGATTTTTAACCTTTTAGTGAAGAGTGAAAGAAATATCAACAGGAATAGGTGCAAGTACCTCTCAACCTCAGCTGGATAAATATTTAAGAAAATGGAGAAACTGATGGTCAGGAAGGATCATTTTGCAAAGTTGTGCTGGTTTTCATTTTTATTGATAAAATTTGAAAAAAATATTATGTGACATAAAAAAAATACATGAAGACAACAAGACATTCAGAAGTCAAAGCACAAAAGTTGCTACAAGTCATGACAAATATAATTGCTTTCCTGAATAACAGCAGGGGAAAACAAGATGGCCATAATCTGTTTTTATTTAAATTAATTAAGAGGTTACAAATCAAAATCCATGTTTTATTTAAATTTGGGTATTTTTCCTTTTAAGGTCAAGTCCTTATGATCCTTTGGACCTGCTGTCTTTTAGATCACTGCATGGAAGTCTAGTTCTGACCACTTATACATGAGCATCTGCAATTTCACACAGTGAGTAAATGTCAACTTCTGTGCTAAAATGACTTAACTATCACCATCACTGTTGATAAAATTTGGCCTATGGCCTACAGACAAAAGAACAGAATTCCTTTTATTAGGTAAAAAGTACAGCCAGAGGATCCTGGAGTTGTTGACCTCACCACCACCATATGTTTCATTTTCATGTACAAATTCAAGGTCATGAAGTGTAAGAATATGGTATAAGGAACATGTATTTTCGAACATTACAACATACACATTCTTGACCACATTCTTCAAGACCACATGCTTCTTTATCTCACTGAGTCTTGTTGTCTTATATAAAGTGTGCAAAAATTACAAAAAATAGTCACAATTAAGAGTTGAGGAATCAGCAGTAAAAAGTTGTGTGGATTAATAAGTCAGTATTTTTGTTTCAAATCATTATCAAGATGTATAGAGAATGTCAGGAAAGAGGTACAACAGTGAGTGTCTTCAGTCATCTGTAAAACCCAGTGGAGGCGCTGTCATGTTTTTTGGTCTGCATTTCAGCCAGTGGTGTTGGGCTCTTAATGAAATTATAAACCCAGAAAAGCACTGTCAGATTTTGATCCACCATGCAATATCATCTGGCATTATTTTGAGCTTCGCAGTATCACAAACACACTGCCAGTGCAGTACAGGCAGACTTAGACAGAAAGGTGCACACTGGAACACTGTCAGTCAGGGTCTAGCTTCCCCAGAACCTATACCTCAACATTAGATTAGATTAGATTAAACTTTATTAATCCCCTTGGGAGGGCTCTGTCACTGTTGAATCGGTGTGGAATCATCTTGACAGAGAATAAACAAAAGGCAGTCAACGTATAAAGAAGAGCTTTGTGATGTCAAGAACAATTCCTGAAGACTACTTAAGAAATCATAAGAAAGCTAGTCTATAAGAGGTTATGTTGTTCTGAATAATGAAGGTGGTCATACCAAATACTGACTTTCAAGCTCATTAGAATTGTAAAAACTCTGTTTTGGTCTTGAATACTTTTTTTCCATGGATGCTTGTATGTTTCAATAGATCACTGCACCTATCTCCCATTTTCATAATAAATTAAAAGAAATGAGGGGTGGCTCAAGACTTTTGCACTGTGCTGTAAGTGTGGTCAGGATGTATTTGCAGTGGAACGTTCCTCATTTCTACATAGGTGGCATTCTCACAGTCTTTGCTGGTGTTCTGAAACAAAAAATACAAAAATGATTCATTACCTATAGCAGGAGTTAGAATTTGGATTTTTATTCATTTAATTGTTTGAACCTAGTGTTCCTTCACATCCAGATAGACTGAGGTCAAAAGGAAAACTATTCTGATCAAGTCAGATCAATCAAAATTAAAAATTCTTTTTGGAAAAAGTGACACTCTGTCCTCCAGTCTGAAAAGGAGAAGACCATCTGCTCTCCCAGAAATTTAGAAACTGCTCTCCTCAGTTCTCTGACCTTTGCAGACTTTTGCTAATAGAAGAAGGGATCTTGCTTGGTGGTAAATATGGCCCTGTCACAACTTTTTTGAGATGTTTTGCTGCCATCAAATTCAAAATGGTTAATATTTTCTTAAAATAGTGCATTTTCTCTGTCATGGGTCGGGGCGGGCTGTGTGGTTTGCGGGAGTGTCTGTATTCCAGGTGATCCGTTGGGGCAGGCAGCTGTTTCCTGTCGTCATAGTGGCACCTGGGCGCACACCTGTCCTGGTGGTCATCAAGGTCGGGAGTATTTAGGAGGTGCCGCCAGATTGTTCTACCTACCTGTGGTAAACCAAGCTGCTTTGCATTTTGGAAATACACTCTCGCATACCTGTATTTCCACTCTGTTGTTCCTGTTGCTCATCGTCGCCACTCGTATAGCATCACCTTCCCTTGGAGCGGCAAAACCAGCCTCCACCACACCAGAGCCTGTCTTCTCGGCCACCTGCTCTCCGGCTTCCGGCTGCCTGTCCCTCGGACTTCCTTGGCCCTGACTCATTCTGTCAGCCACGTCCCCGACCAGTCAGTAAAAACCTGAATTTTGACAGTCTTGTGTTCCCCGTGCTTTGTGTTTAGTTTTGCTTCCCCTATGTTATTAACTTCATTTGCTTCACCTGTTGTGCCCTGCTGTTTCCTCTTGCCCTGATTTCCTGATATATATTTAAGCCCTCAGTTTTCTCCTGTTCTTTGTTGCATTGTCATCAATGATCCTGGTTGTGTGTCTTCCTGTTACCTTAGTTCTAGTTCTGGCTTCTGTTCCAGCCCAGTTTATTTGCACCTTTTCCCCCTGTTTCAATAAATCTAATTTAAGTTATTTTCCCCATTTCTGAGTCCTGCATTTGGGGTCTGCCTTTTCCTGCCTGCCATAGCAACCAGTTAGTAGGTGGCCTGTGTTACCTCCTGAGCTACAGCCACCCCAAATAGTATAAGGATAGACAGAGTAACAGATGGTGAAACAGAATTGTTCTCTAATTATTATTATTAGTAATGAGAAAATGAAGCTTTTGTGAAGCACTGAACCACTTGTTTTGAAAATGGGTTCATTATTCAAAGCTTCAATTATAGCGCCCTCTCCTGGAAAAGTGCAATATTTTCAATTACACATCTGCATGCACACGCTCACGCACTTCAATGATCTGAAGCATCTTAGCATTGTTTTAGGCACACAAGTTATGACTGAATATTATGATATCAGGTTCTATTTACAAATAAAGATGGATGAATGTGTTTGTTGTGTTATTGAGCAGAGTGCTGGGAAAACATGGCATTAACTGGGTGTGCTTGTGTAACTACTGCTTTTGCGTTAATCTTTATACGACAGCGTCTGTCATCACGTTGAAAGGACGAGCCAGCAAAGGTTGTCTTTGATTCATAACTCAGCAGTAACTGTCGGTCATAACAACGCTAAAACTGTGTGAGTATGAACCTGGCCGACTGTCTCGCTCTCACTCCTTCAATTGTAACCAGCGAATCACCTGAACCAGTCAGCTGATTCATTCCAAGAACGAAGCACTTGCTGCTTCGGACGTCATATGTCACGTGATTTTTTTTCGTCGTAAAGCAAACTTCGAGGCATTGGTTCTCTGGAGATGTAAGCCCAGGGTTCGAAGCACGTATCGAAATTTTGGTTTCACATCTCATCACTAATTATTATTATTAGATGGTCTATTTTAACAGGTTTTATATGCTACTTTTGAAGTTACATGCTAACTAAGTCATCCTGCTTGTTACAATACCTCCACCTGAACTTTAATTTCTGCCAGGTAGGTGTTTGACAGGCATTGTATACAAAACTTAAGCTGACGTTTCCTATAAATAGTTGAGTATTTATTTGGTTTATCTATAAACAAGGGAATACTTTCTGTGGTAAACGCAGTGGAATTTCATTTTTTGATGCCATGTTTTTATATAATTTCAAATGACATGTAAGTTATAGTTTCATTTTTGTTTGCTTTGTTGTGATTCTGGGGTGGCTGTGGTTCAGGATCTAGAGCAGATTATCTACCAGTCAGAGCATCACTGAATTGATTCACTGGCTACTCCATTCTGCATGTTGAAATATCCTTGAACAAAACACTGACTCCCAGTTGTAACTGTGTACAAATATTAGACGAAGTGCTTGTATGAATGTGTGTATGACTGTGTGAGTGAGGGTTGTAGTAAAAATGCACTTTGGGTGCTCGGTTAGAGTAGAAAAGTCCTATATACTTACCAGTCCATTTCTCTTTTTTGCCTTTTTAAAAATTTTTTTTAAACTATTACTTTCTCTGAATAACTTAAGTTAAGCACGTTTTAAGCTAAGTTTGCTGTGGTTCTACCAATCACTAAAGAACTTCTGAATGTGTGTATGTGCTGAATGGTAGCTTGCAGAGGGCTGCATTTATAGTAGCAACGCCAAACATTGTTTGAGTAGTTATTGCCCTGAAATTCGTTTTTACATGTTAATAGTCACCAGGTCACTGCTTAGGTTAAGCTACGGTTATGAGGCCAAAGAGACTTTATGTAAAATGTAGCAGCTTCTAAATGTCTGAAACTGCTAAATGTGGCTAACTGTTGGATGTGGTCAGTGGAGGTGTGTTTGATACAAGTTTAAGATTCTCAGATTTGCTATTCTAGCGCATCTTTATAATAAATTTGCCCTATGAATGTGTGTCCCCTTCAGTTTCAGATTATGTGCATTGTTCTAACACTTAACTCTAAAGAACACTTAATAGAGTGACCTCACATTAGTTCTGCCCCAAGGTCTGCGGACTATTGCTCATCAGGCATCTCGAGCTTAAAACAGCTCAAGATTGAAGACTTGATGTTGCATTCCACTTGGGGGACATCAAGTTTTCTTTCTCATCCTGCTTTTGTGCATGCTATTTACAGTAAGCTTACTAGCACAGTTTATGGAACTGAGACATTATCGATTTCACTTGTGCATGTCTAACAGTGACAACTCAAAATGTTTCCTGTGAAAAAAAGGTCTGTTATGAGCTTCTGTGTAACACAGTGAGTGCACACGGTGTGGTTTACTGTTTCCTTTCAAAAGCAGACCCCTGTGGTTGGCACAGAGCAACTGTGAGCAGGAAAAGTTTCAGCTAAAAGTGAAGCCAGTGCAGAAGTACTTTAAGTCTAAATTGTGTTTAATGGCAAATTGAGTCATTTAATTAGAAGAGGTTGCATAAAAGTCTCTGACAAAACATCTCCCCTCACTTTTGACCTCAGTAAACACACTTCTAATGAGTTTGTGGTTGCCCAGTGCATGACTAAACACTGCTTCTCAGCTGCTTTGTAGCCCTTTTAACCCTTGTGTCAGTGTGAGATGATGACACAGAGACAGCAAATATACACCAAGACATATATCATGATTAGTAGTGTCAGAAAGACTGAGAGATAGTCACCATTAGTCTCATGTAGAAGGAGGTGATAACACAGCTGTATACAAACGTCAGGGTCAGCAGACCAATCAGAATCCATTTGAGCTGATGGGACTGAGGAGAAGGTGTTAGTGGTGGTGGTTCTGCTGGTTGACCTAAAAAAAAAAAGTGGTTACTTCCTGTTTGGACTTCAGTGGTACATTGCTCATGTGTTCAGGTCATAATACATGAAATAATGATGTTAACTGATGTTCAATTCACACAATAAACTGAGAAAATAAAAATTTTAAATGAGAACAAGATTGCAAGGTACAGACCCTAATTTAATTTTTAACCATCAACAACAGCTTTCAACTTATTAATTCAACTCTGTGCCTTCATGTAAAACACATCCTTTACATACATGTTGGCCTCAGTATTTCTGTGAAAATATTCTATATAAATATATCAAATATAGTATAGCAACTCCATACTAAGGGGTAACCCTAAGCAGCATCTACTGGATGGTTAACCCTCTGAAGTCTAATTTATCACTAGTAATGACCCGTTTCCCAACCAAAACCATATGCTAAATTTTAATAGTTTTCAGTCAATTAGAACTAGATTTTTTTTTCTTGATTGCCAAGACATGGGAGAACAATTAAAAAGCACTAGTTATTATTAATCTCTGTCTCTTTTCCACAGCATGTCTTTTGTCCTGTCTTTTCTCCCTCAGCCCCAACCAGTCGCGGCAGATGACTCCCCCTTCCTGAGCCTGGTTCTGCTGGAGGTGGTGGCTGTAGCTCAGGAGGTAGAGCAGGTCACCTACTAATGATTCCTGGCGGCTCCGGGCTACATGGCAAAGTATCCTTGGGCAAGATACTGAACCCCAAGTTGCTCTCCAGCGCAAGCGTTGGAGTATGAATGTGTGTAAATGTTAGACAGTAAAAGAGAAAAAAAAAAAGCACCTAGCTTAGTTTCATATGGAAGTGCTTGTATGAATGGGGTGTGAATTGGTGAATGCAAATGTGTTCTAAGTGCTTTGAGAGCTCAGATAGAGTAGAAAAGCACTATATAAGAACTAGTCTATTTACCATTCCTGTTAAAAGGGAGGTTTTCCTTCCCACTGTCGCCAAATGCTTGCTCATAGGGGGTCGTTTTGACTGTTGGGTTTTATCTGTATTATTGTAGGGTCTTTACCTTACAATACAGGGCACCTTGAGATGACTGTTTGTTGTGATTTGGCGCTATATAAATTGAATTCAATTGAATTGAATTGAATTGAATGAGTTTGTCCACATGCTGACAATATGCTGCTAAGCTGTTAGAATAAATCAGTTAAATCAGTCACCAAGGCCATGTCGTCTGTGTGAGTCAAACATCTAAATAAAGTCTAAACACAGTCATAGACAGATGTAATCTGTATCACAAAATGTGATCCATCTACAATAAAAATAAATAAAAAATATGGGACAAAGGCTTTAATTCAGGGGCCAGTAGCCATTTGTCCCCCTTACTTGCTTGTGCCTTTGCAGAGGTGGAAAAAATATAGACATTGTGTACTTAAGTAGAAGTACAGAGAGAACTACTTTGGTAAATGTTGAAGTACTGGTTCAACTTTTTTACTCAAGCAAAAGTAAAAAAGTACAGGCTCTGAAATATACTCAAAGTAAGAAAGTAAAAGTAGCTATTTTTGTGTAAAGCTAACTGAACCTCATTATATATTATTGTAATAATATAAAATAATTCACGAGAATACAAATGTTATTCCAAACTAAATTTTAATTCTAATGAATGTGCTCAGCTTGAATCTGTTATGTACAGGGGTTGGACAATGAAACTGAAACACCTGGTTTTAGACCACAATAATTTATTAGTATGGTGTAGGGCCTCCTTTTGCGCCAATATAGCGTCAATTCGTCTTGGGAATGACATATACAAGTCCTGCACAGTGGTCAGAGGGATTTTAAGCCATTCTTCTTGCAGGATAGTGGCCAGGTCACGACGTTATGCTGGTGGAGGAAAAATTTCCTGACTCGCTCCTCCAAAACACCCCAAAGTGGCTCAATAATATTTAGATCTGGTGACTGCAGGCCATGGGAGATGTTGAACTTCACTTTCATGTTCATCAAACCGATCTTTCACCAGTCTTGCTGTGTGTATTGGTGCATTGTCATCCTGGTACAGGGCACCGCCTGCAGGATACAATGTTTGAACCATTGGATGCACATGGTCCTCCAGGATGGTTCGGAAGTCCTTGGCAGTGACGCACCCATCTAGCACAAGTATTGGGCCAAGGGAATGCCATGATGTGGCAGCCCAAACCATCACTGATCCACCCCCATGCTTCACTCTGGGCATGCAACAGTCTGGGTGGTACGCTTCTTTGGGGCTTCTCCACACAGCCACCACACAGACTTTAACTCTCCCGGATGTGGGGAAAACAGTAAAGGTGGACTCATCAGAGAACAATACATGTTTCACGTTGTCCACAGCCCAAGATTTGCGCTCCTTGCACCATTGAGACCGACGTTTGGCATTGGCATGAGTGACCAAAGGTTTAGCTATAGCAGCCCGGACGTGTATATTGACCCTGTGGAGCTCCCGACGGACAGTTTTTGTGGAAACAGGAGAGTTGAGGTGCACATTTAATTCTGCCGTGATTTGGGAAGTCGTGGTTTTATGTTTTTTGGATACAATCCGGGTTAGCACCCGAACATCCCTTTCAGACAGCTTCCTCTTGCGTCCACAGTTAATCCTGTTGGATGTGGTTCGTCCTTCTTGGTGGTATGCTGACATTACCCTGGATACCGTGGCTCTTGATACATCACAAAGACTTGCTGTCTTGGTCACAGATGCGCCAGCAAGACGTGCATCAACAATTTGTCCTCTTTTGAACTCTGGTATGTCACCCATATTGCTGTGTGCATTGCAATATTTTGAGCAAAACTGTGCTCTTACCCTGCTAATTGAACCTTCACACTCTGCTTTTACTGGTGCAGTGTGCAGTAAATGAAGATTGGCCACCAGGCTGGTCCAATTTAGCCATGAAACCTCCCACACTAAAATGACAAGTGTTTCAGTTTCATTGTCCAACCCCTGTAGGACGCAAACTGTGAAAGGGATTTTAAACATAGCTCTATCCTCTGTGTCCTCCATAGTAGAGGGCGACTGTGCCTCCACACCTAAACACAAACATGAGGATACTCAGGGGTCACAGTGGGATTCAGAAGATGGAGGAACCCTAAGATCAGCTGTAGTGTTTCTGCATGGGGAGAAGCATCACAACTTTCTATTGTGAGCTCCAGTAAATGATGTTGGTGTGCAGGCTGTGATCAGCTGACCTGCTGCTGCTCTGAGGTTTACTGCTCTGTGTTGATGAACTGAATTCAAAAAGCTGTAACCAGGTATTTCACAACTGTCTTAGTTGATCTCCATCCCCTACACTGACAGCATACAGGCTGTATAAATGTTGAATTCAGTGAATGAATCTCAGCATCTTCAGCTTTGATTCAAACTCATCTCTGCTGCACTGATGTAACCTGTAACTCTGACCATGAACACAGCGTCTGTGCTCCAGTCCAACACAGAGCTTTACTGTAAATACAGTACAGCAAACTGACCTGTTTATCCTGCACTAAACTGCAATATTTTGGATTACACAAAGTTAGCATACCTCAGTTTTTTTTACAGTCCTTCCCTTTAAATCTAACCTCTCTTCTTCCTGTCCTCTTTCTTACATATTTCTCCATCTCTGAATGAACTTCTCTCTCAATCTTTTCTCCCCATGGAAATACAACAGCTCTTCTTTTAGCTAGCAGAGACAAACTGCACACTTGTGTGTGTTTGCTGATATTTGTTGAGCAGTTAGAAATATTGCATTTAAAATTACCTGACACACGTTACTCCCTTTATGCTCGCTAAGCTTCAGTAGCACTAGCTAAATGCTGAAGTATCGCGAGCACAATTTACGGACATCTGCCCTGGCCCACTGTAACCCGTGATTATAGCGCTATAAATGATACATAAATTATTTAGGTTTGACTCTTTAAGGCCTTTGTATGTGATAAGCCCCAGTGATGGAGGATACACCAGTATGATCGTCTCTCATGTGTCATTGTTCCTCCATTTAGACTCAGATCGGTTTGATGTTTGATGGTGCTGTGACCAGAAATGAAAATTTCCCTCAGATGTGTTACACCTAAAGTAATGAGTCTGTTTGAAAATGTAAGAAATAGAAAGTACAGATATTTGTGTAAAAATGTAGGGAGTAAAAGTAAAATTAGTCAGAAAAATAAATACTCAAGTAAAGTACAGATACCTGAAAAATCTACTTAAGTACAGTAACACAGTATTTGTACTTCTTTACTTCCCACCTCTGTGTCTTTGTAATCAGCAAATGGCAGCTAGCTATCTAACATAATCTCAGTTGTTTTCAGGATCACTCTAGTTAGCAGTGTAGGGCAACAGTAAGGAACCAGTAATACTTAGGTCTGATTAGTCCAATATCTTGTAACAGTAATCACATAAAAAACATAACTTTGTCAACAGTATTGACAACTCCATTAACAGATGGGGCTACAACTCTACACTATAGACTGATAAACATGTTAATGAGTGTTTTTTTGTCAGAGTATATTGAACATTTGCTTAATTATTCATAGGACATGCCTTCCTCTCCTTTAGCTTGGTTCTGCTGGAGGTTTCCGTCAAAGTGCTTGCCCCTAGGGGATCACCTGATCTGTGGGCTTTTTTTTTCTCTTACATTAAACTGTTTTTAAGATTACAATATAATTTCCCTAGATATAAATATGTTCTGAACTAGTACTATATAAATAAACTCAATCTGAATTTAATAAAGTAATTTATAGTGACGGTATTCATAGTAATGATGCAAATCAGGCAGTGCAATATTTATTCATTGCTGTATTTTTAATATATTTTTTCCCATTGGACAGCAGTTGAACTATGAGCACTACTTTATATAAGGCTTTGGCTAAATAGACAATAGATCCAGTAGTCCCTCCCAGGGCATCATACTGTACAGCTGTTTTGTCAAAAGTGCTGGCATTTCAAAATTATATGACTGATCCTTTAGCATCAGTGCTGGTATGCTTAATCCTGCAATTCGCCTTTAAACATACTGGGTCATTTTCAATGCACATTGTTGATGTTTTAAAGAAGCATGCTTTAATCCCAAACCTCAATGTCTTTGAAAACCTAACCTGTGTGTGTGTGTGTGTGTGCGTGCGTGCGTGCGTGCGTGTCTATGACTAACGTCAAGTGAGTTGAGATCTTGATTACCTGATAGCCTAAGCCTGGCACTGTATGGACAATCATAATTCAAATTTATAGAATTGTTAGAGAATGATTTATATGATGTAGAATCGAATAATGAGTGTAACTGTAACACAGAAATGATAGATGGCAAAGTACTAAGGAAATTGTGAAATCACTGAGCTGAGGGTAAAATGAGGAACTAGAAACTGTTGCCTAGAGACGAGCAAGGGCAACGTTAAAAACATGTTGAGACATGTCCCAGACTGGAAGGAACAAAATTACCCATATGTTAATAAGAAATGAAGTAATGGTTAAGTTTAACACCCCAAATAGACAAAGGCAGTGGGGTGATAGTCTGTCAGGATGATGTAGGAAAACTAGGATGTGTCTTAGATTTATGCTATAAAAGATGATGTACAGAAGCATCAGACGAGAATTTCAGGAGTTTCCTGACTCGGACGAGGACTGGACTGCAGGAAGGACGGGGCCAAACCTTCTGTGGATACTAATTCGGCTTGAACAGTTCTGTTGAGTATTCTCCCTGCCTGGCCCTTGGATTTTCTCTCTTTTAGACTCTGTACTGAGTCGAAGTGGGATTCTGAACTACAGCGTGAGGATTATAAAGGATAGGTGACAAAAGGACAAAAACATCTTCCTTTTGGAGTTCTCCTTTTTCACCACTGCACGGAGGCAGTTTCTAACGGACTGGAGTTCGGTGCGGTCGCTTCGGCCGAGCGACTCACTCGAGGCCTTTCCTGCCCAAAAAGGAATTATTGGACATAATTGGACACTTCCAGAACCCCTATTCATCAACCCAGCTCATAAGGAATTCATTTATTTTCAGATTAATTCTCTGATTTTATTGAATTGATTCTGAGTATTTAAATTTTGATTAAAGTTGATTTGAGTTATTGCAATTTGCTTAAGCTGAACCTGCAAAATAAAATTTGACCCTAAAAAGTCAGAAGGTCTCTTTTGACAATTATTTCTCCCAGTTTTGGTACAATTATTCTCTTGATAGTAAAATAATAGGCAAGTCAAGCTCTAGCAACTAGCTCTGTTGGTCACACTAGTCTACTGGATCCACTTAAAACTAAATTATGTCCCTAGGGCTTTCTGCCTAGCCTTTAAATTTTAACCTGGCACGTAACAAGTGCACTGATCCATTAGGGGTAAGCCACCACAACTGACGAGACTGCACTTCGGGCCCAGCTGCGGGAAGCCTCCCTGACTGGTGTCGGAGTTGCGGGGGAAGCTGGGGCAAACGTCAGGATTAACGGTGGTTAGAAGCCAGGCGAGTTACCCTGTCACAGCTTAAGTAGTGTTACCTTGAATTCAGCTGGGGTAAGACCCCGCTGACAAGTAACCAGGACCCTGATTAAACGGAGAGCTGTCACAACTGTAAAATTGTGGGGCTCTAACACTAACCAGGGAATGAGAGTACAAAGATGTGCAGAGCATATATCTCTCAAAAAGGACAGAAGCTGTTTGGGCTGACAAAATTGTGACTTGTTCTGCCACCATCCGAACTTTAAAACTGTTCTCTACATAAATACTGTTATCTCTCTGTGTCCAATACATCAGTGCAACAATTCTAGCAGAATTTGACAGAACCACCGTATTTGATACTCTGAGATGTGGCTGCATAATCACTTGTATTCTGTTGTCTCAGTTGTCTCAAATGATAAACAAATTGGACTGTATTACATTTTATGTCTTTATTGTTTGTATTTACATACCTTGTGGTTGCAGTACCAGTAGTTTGGTTGGTGTTCCTCTCTTGGTGTTGTCTATATCCTGTTCTTTTGCTGTGACCTCACATTCATACTTAAAGGTCATTGCCTCTGGCCCAATGTTGAGTAAGATGAAAATGTACTTGCATTGACTTGAGGTTTCTTTATACATGATAATGTTATTACAGTTTTCCATTCCCTTCTGGCATAGCAGTGATCTGTTTGCGCTGAAAAGCAACAAAGAAATATTAGACAGGGAACCAGCTTGACTGAATCTTGAGATACTTATTATTTTATTTAAAATTGTGTTAATTAAAGCTGCAGTATACAGAATTCTTGAAGAGTGGGGATCTGCAGATTTTGAATATACACAATACTGCTACCATACAAACACAGGCTTCATTCAGGCTTCTCCCTGCTATACAAAAGTTTGAAATTATGTGTGTGTGTGTTTTTGTTTTTTTTTACATAAGACATCTGGAACGTTTATTTAAAAAAAGAACTCCAGTGATCAAAAGTTCTCTTTAAAGAAGTGCCTACAAGTAATCCCACAGAATGTGTCAGCAATCCACGGTGAAACAGAAAAAAAAGTTCTACTGACAGATGAATCCATCTTGGAAGCAATATATTGAAACCAGGAGACATACCCTGATAATTTGTTGAGTCGAACATCTAAAACGGAGTTGCTTTCTGCTGTATGCTCACAGCTGATGGAAACTGTTTTATCTGGGTTAACAGTCTTATTCTGCGGCTGGGTCACATTAAAACCTGATGAATGAAAACCCCAAAACAAGGTTAAAAATCCAAATCTCTCTAAGTCTTTTTTTGCCAATAATCACTAGAGTCCATGTTTAAAGTTATGTAAGAGTGAATGTTTTTATTCAGCACATCTTTTTCATTTTCTGCTACTAGATGTGAAGATTTCTTATTCAGTAATATAATACATTGACCATGAGTTTCTGTCAGAAATACAAATAAAAATACAGAAATACAAATAACTCCAGATACATTTTCTGTAAACACTGTAGTCATTTTCACTAGGTAAACAGTCCTCATTATTAATCATCAAAGTTTAAAGTTTGAACTAAAATAAACTGCTACAGTCAATAGAAAGTGGAATTGAGAGTCCTACCATGGCTTGGGTTGAAGACGATGGTCAAATAAAGGTAAATAAAGACAGTGTTGAAGCTGGAACATATCATTTTTGCCTCCTTGTTGAAAAAACCTGAACTGAATCTGATCACATTCTGTGTTTGTACAGAGCCTGCATTATAAACTGCCATTCGAACTGCTTGCTTTCTGTGGGCAGCACTCTTTCCTGTAGTCATCACATGAATCTTATTTTTTGCTGTTTGTTCACAACTCAAAGACGTCACATCACACATCCGGGACTACAGGAAATATTTTGTATTTGTTTCCCTCTGTTTACATTATTTGGAGTTACAACTTGAGTGAGGTTTTATGTACAACTTTTGAAGAAAAAAAAACCCCCACACACAACTGATTAACTCCTGTTATTAATTTGTCACCATAAAATCCTGCAGCTGTTCAGTTATTTTGTATCAACACTTAGCAAGTGCTTTATTATACACCATATATACTATATAAAAACCAAGTCAGGCACCTTTTTCTCAGCCTCAATTATTCAATTCAATACATTTTTATTTTTATATCACCAAATCACAGCAAACAGTCGCTTCTAGGGGCTATACATTGTAGGTAAAGACCCTACAATAATTACAGAGAAAATCCAATAGTCAAAAATACCCCCTATGAGCAAGCACTTGGCGATGGTGGGAATAAAAAAACCCACTTTTAACAAGAGAAACCTCTGGCAGAACCAGGTTCAGGGAGGGGGAGTCACCTGCTGTCATACATTCCAAAATATTTATTTCAATAATCCTTCAATTCTGATTCCTCCTGAAATGAATGCATACACATAATGATCAGGAATGAGATTGTGGCATTCAAATCACAAGTGATTAGTATTATACGAAGGGGTTAAAATGGGATTTGGCAGGTGGGAGATCTCTAAAATGGGGTGTAGCTTTGCAGCGTTGGGGGAAATCACATAGAAATAAGTCACATAATAATTTGCATTCTCATGCAAATCAGATGTAAGGAATCATGTGGTTCAAGAGACCCAACAAACAAACATTTTGACTTGTCTACTTGCAACTTCAGCATAACTGAATTTGGACTACAAAATCACTGCAAGAAAAAAATGGTGGATTCACAAAATTGGTAAGCCGGAAGTCCATGTCCTTGTTTAGCAGTTCCATAGCAAATACTGTGACATAACAGATAAGTTAACGTAATAGGGACTAGAGAAAACTGAACAGACTGAGAAAATATGACCCAAAAAATAATATAAAGATATCTACGCAGCACCAGGAGAGAATAAATTAAAATTTTCTGCACTCCTACACACTCAAAGTACACACAAAAAAATATTTAATGGCTTAAAAAAGTGGATTTTGCATGATGTGTTCCCTTTAAACAGGAACTGATGTCTGCTAAATTTGATGTATTCTAACATTGATCATGTGCACCACAGGTCTGCTCTGCCCCAGTCCAAAATATTGCACTACTGTACGTCAACCACTTTATCCTGCACTGTTATCCCTCCTGGTTACAACTGTGTCATGCATTTAACAATTCAGATGTTTCACTGAAACTTAAAATAACCCTGCAACAATGAGTCAGTGACACTGATGTTATCAAATTTTAATTTTTCTCCAGTCTTTCCAAACAGGGGACAAAAAATATATTCATTCAAACAGACACACACCAAAAGCTTTGTTTGTTTTTTTGTTTGTTTTTTTGTAAAAACAATAAGTTGTTTTTTTTTTCTTCTAAACATTGGTTAGGGTTAGGGTTGGGCTGTCTCACTGATGACTTAGACCTCATGGGGTTAAATAAATATGACTTGATTCCAATATTGGGACATCAAGAACAAGGACTCACCCTCTATGTCTGTCACACTCAATACTGCTGGGATTTCTTATGGATAACAGAGATTTAAAATGAGATTTCTAAGGTTGTCATGCAATTGGATGGCCTAGTTAGCAAGAGTTATAGAAAAAACACTTTGCTGACCAAAGAAAAAAAAATAATAGATGACAGATGAAAACAAACAAGACTGCTTCACTGTTTTTGACAGAACTCGGCTGAATTTGCTTTTTATTTCATTTTATGAGAAAAAATGCTGACCTCAGAGAAACCAATCAGAGACTGGTATTGTGGGAGATCAGTTAAGCTGATTTTGTCTGTGGTATGACATTCATCTTACTGATGCACACAAAGGCTTTACAGGCACACAAACTGTGAAAACAGGATGTGGATTAACACTGCTGACGACAATTATATGTATCACACATTCCAGTTTGTTTAACAAAAGAAAAACTTTTGCTGATCGAGATAATGGACACATGCATGCTGCTGTACCACAGACAGCAGAACTCAGCTGCATACATTATTCAATAATATTCACTTTATTTTATGCTACATTCCTTTATTTTACGCTACACTTTTCTATTTTATGCTTCTTCTTTTTATACTATAATCAAGAATGAAGTTTTCCTCTTCTGACAAATCTACTGTTTCTCATTGATTACAAAAAAGAAATACAGCTATTAAAGTATCTTTGGCACACAGTGTTTCCTGTATCACTTGCTAAAGCATTTTTTTTTTAAACTGAGCTTTCTTAACTGACACCAACTGATCAATGGGGATTTCTTCATTTTAAGTATTTTAATTAGGCTTGAGCTACAGCTCTAACTTAGCCTGTATTTTATCAACTTACTGTTATTACTTTATCGAGTAAAAGAAAAACACAATTTTTGACCTAAAGGCATTACAATGACTTGTGTGATGTAAAGTGCATAGTGCAGAGCAGTGACGTGCAGTCAGGAGAGGCAGGTGAGGCAGTGCCTCATCTGTCATCATGACAAGTAAAATACAAACAATGATAAGAGAAAATACATTTGACCACTTAACTGTTCTAAGAAACGACTCTATAAAACTTTTTTCTGAATTATTTCAATACTTTAACGGTCAAAATTGCGGAATTCACGCATTGCCTGTTCAAACACATGGAAGAAATGCGGGGTGAGCCATTGCAGTGCTGTGCCTCAGCTCTGGTGGCACTGTGTCAAATACAATAAATGATGCAGGCAGATGGCACATGCCCATTGCGATCTCTCTTTATATTGCCAATATACATGTTTGATTAGACGTGCTACACGTGCTGATGTTCCATAGTCTGTCTAATATACTGAGTGAATGTGTGTGACATGTTTATTCTTTGTAATCAGTCAGAAATGCATGGTGAAAATACACAGGGGAGACAGAAAGTACCGTGCCACACCAATAGGGGGCAGTGCTTCTCATAGGGAAAAGGATAGGCCCATGGACTTCATCTTCAAATAAAGGTAAGATAATACATGTTTGATTTATTAATTTAAAAGAGAGACCCACCACCACCCCCAAAAAAAATATTTGACCTTGTATTAAATAATCTGATTATCTTGCGATCTTTGTTGAACAGTATGGAGTTGATTAAAGTGTAAATAATCATTAGCATAATTAAAATTGAAATATAAGCTTCTATTTTGGGTTTATATATGTGAACATCTGACTCTAGACGAGTCAGTGCCTCACCCGTCACAAACCTCACCGCACGTCACTGGTGCAAAGGCTGAAAATTCTTGGCAACTGTTATGTCCTCCCTTCTGCCCACTCATCTAGCAGATGCTGCATTTTTAGATTGGGACAGTCAGCCTTCATCAACCCAAGAAGACTATGACTCCATGAAAGAGAAACGTTGAAAGTTTTTGGTCCAAAATATTCTCTGACCTTCTTCCAAACATGTGAATGCTTGCCCTCTTGAACAAGGTGAAATTTTGGATGTACAGTGTCTTGCGAAAGTATTCGGCCCCCTTAAACTTTTCAACCTTTTGCCACATTTCAGACTTCATACATAAAGATATAAAATTTTAATTTTTTGTGAAGAATCAACAGCAAGTGGGACACAATCGTGAAGTGGATGTCATGGTCTGTGGGTTGCTGGCTTCCCTGTCATCTGGGATCAGGAGGTTCAGTGGGATCCCCACCCTTCTAGGCGGAGTCTGGAGTCTTCCACCAGCTGGGCACCTGTGTGACATCAAGCCTCGTCAGCTGTGGTATTTTAGGACCAGCTCCATCATCCAGCCTCTGCCAGATTATCTGCCTCCTTGGAGTGGTATGAGGTTTAGCTCTGCATGCCTCCAGTGCAGTCTGTATATATATGTGCTAACGTTTTGTTTTTTGTCCTCTTAGTTTGCATCTCTACACCTACTGCAAAGAAGGGGACTGCCTGCTCACCCTCCGTGGCACAATCTTCAAGCTCTGGGACTTGGCAACTTATCTGGACCTTTTCCTCTTTCTTTTTCCTCCCCCTTGGAATCAATCTTTGTGGGACCCAAGTAATTCATCTGGACTTTCAGTTTTTGCTCAATACTCACTTTTGCAATAGGAACTCCTGAATTCTTGTTAATAAAAATAAATGTTTCAGTAACGACTATTTTGTCTTGGCGTCTTGGTTGGGATCTGCATTTTGAGTCCACCGTCTTAGTTTTAATCACTCCATGACAGTGGAATGAAATTTATTGGATGTGTCAAACATTTTTAACAAATAAAAAACTGAAAGTAAAGGGGCGTGCAATATTATTTGGCCCCTTTACTTTCAGTGCAGCAAACACACTCCAGAAGTTCAGTGAGGATCTCTGAATGATCCAATGGTGTCCCAAATGACTGATGATGATAAATAGGATCCACCTGTTTGTAATCAAGTCTCCGTATAAATGCACCTGCTCTGTGATAGTCTCAGGGTTCTGTTCCAAGTGCAGAGAGCATCATGAAGACCAAGGAACACACCAGGCAGGTCCGAGATACTGTTGTGGAGAAGTTTAAAGTCTTGTTTAAAGTTTGCCACAAGCCACCTGGGAGACACACCAAACATGTGGAAGAAGGTGCTCTGGTCAGATGAAACCAAGGCCACAACTGTTTGGCCACAATGCAAAACGATATGTTTTGCATTGTGCAACACAGCTCATCACCCTGAACACACCATCCCCACTGTCAAACATGGTGGTGGCAGCATCATGGTTTGGGCCTGCTTTTCGTCAGCAGGGACAGGGAAGATGGTCAGAATTGATGGGAAGATGGATGGGGCCAAATACAGGACCATTCTGGAAGAAAACCTGTTGGGGTCTGCAAGAGACCTGAGACTGGGACGGAGATTTATCTTCCAACAAGACAATGATCCAAAACATAAAGCCAAATCTACAATTGAATGGTTCACAAATAAACGTATCCAGGTGTTGGAATGGCCAAGTCAAAGTCCAGACCTGAATCCAATCAGGAATCTGTGGAAAGAGCTGAAGACTGCTGTTCACAAACGCTCTCCATCCAACCTCACTGAGCTCGAGCTGTTTTGCAAGGAAGAATGGGCAAGAATTTCAGTCTCTCGATGTGCAAAACTGATAGAGACATACCCCAAGAGACTTGCAGCTGTAATTGCAGCAAAAGGTGGCGCTACAAAGTATTAACGCAAGGGGGCCGAATAATATTGCACGACCCACTTTTCAGTTTTTTATTTGTTAAAAAAGCTTGACACATCCAATAAATTTCATTCCACTTCACGATTGTGTCCCACTTGTTGTTGATTCTTCACAAAAAATTACATTTTATATCTTTATGTTTGAAGCCTGAAAAGTGGCAAAAGGTTGAAAAGTTCAAGGGGGCCGAATACTTTCGCAAGGCACTGTATATAGTGCAGATATCACTCGTCTTGTGCTTGAAGCTTTCCCATACTATGACCACAGTGTACTAGAAGGACTAAAATTCTGCCGCTTTGTTGTTGGGTTGGACCCAACATTGCAGTCTAAGTTTCACGAGATGGGTGCAGTGGATCTCAAAGAAACTGTGAGCATTGCCAGCTGTTGTGAGTGGGCACCTACAGCACTGCAACTGACTGCCATAGTTCAATCTTCAGAACAGGTAGCTATGATTCATCCTAAGCTTATTATAACCAGCCTGAAACAAGAGAAACAGAGTTACATTGTCCAGGGTTTGGACTCAATGCTTGACAGATCCTCCTTTTCAGATGCTCAGTACAGCACTCGCAGTGCATCCACTTCACCTTACCATACCAGACAGCTGTTCATCAAAGATGTACTGCATGGGACAAATATGACAAATCCAATAACCACTGATATCCACAACACCCGAGAGAATATTACTCACCTAAGTTTTATTATAAGCATTGTCGTGCAGCTGCTGCGTGGAAACCCAGTGGCAGGTCATCTGTCAACATGCTCAGCAATTATATTACTGGTCATTCAAGTCACGTGACAATAAAATGTGGTGTGCACAGGATGCCCCATGCAACACCAGAAGAAATCCCACACGTCCCACACGAGCTCCAATGAAAACAGTTGTTGCTACTGAGCCATTTCAAAAGGTGGCAGCTGATACACTTGAACTCCCCAATACAAGTCGTGGCAACAGGATGTCTAAAGGTCCCTAAAACTCATAACAAATGGCAATTTTGTTTAGATCCTCCAAAAGACTCAGCAAATCATTTTTGTTCTCTTTGGGAGATATGAAAATATGAGGCAGCAAGTCCTGTTGTCCACTACAAAAGACACTGATTAAAGGTTTTGTGTCAGAAGGAGTAAAATTACTGTACATTTTTGAAAGCCTACAAAATCAAAGTTAAGACTCTTGAGTTGAAGAAACAATTTTATTTTTAGCAATAAATTACAATATCAGAACAAAAATAAATTGATTGCTCTTAGGAGGATCTTAAAAAAAATTCCATTTTATAGTGATGCGTTTTTAAGGACCTTTAGACATCCTGTTATGGCACCTAACAAAAAAAAGACAGAGTGTAAGTGTAAGATGAGTTTTTCAACTTTAAGTTTTTACCCAATTCCCAACATTATTTATTGTTCACTGTTGCTAACAGATTAGCTGCTTTGAATGTTTTGGAACCATGTCTCAAAAGTAATCATGAGAATTTATTCATAAGAATGAAAAGCACAACACATCCTGTTAACAACTCCGGATGGAAAGAACTTGTTGATAAAAAAAAAAAAGCTCAGAGACTTGTTGAAGGTAGCAGAAATTTTACTTTAACTCAGATAATAACTGTCTACACCTGTGCTAAACAGGAAAGCAGCTCAGACTCACATGTTCAAGATGAAAGAGGAAAACCACATTGATTTCCGCCTCTGTCAGCCAAGAACAGAAATCAGATACTGCTTTGGGCAGTATCTGGAAGTTGCATTCCTGCTAAGGCTGCTGAAAGTAGGATAGAATCAACAACATGAATCTGTGAAACCTTGTGTCAACAATTCAGACTGTTGTTGTTGGTGTAACAGTATAAAGAATGTTTTCTAGGAACACTTTGATAACCTTAACCCTTCTAATACCACAGGGGTCACTGGTGACCCTGACCCCTGTGGTAATAAAAGGCTTAATAATCAGACCACTCACATCCCTGGAGAGTCAGTAATTATCATTAAAACTATTTTTATTGCAATTTCTTGCATAACTTATTTCTACACAAGGGTTAGTCCTTAAGTGTGTGTGTATGTTCAGACACACAAGGTCTTGGAATATTTCATAGTGTAATCTTCAAGTGCTTTATGCAAAGCACACTCTCTGCTGAATCACCTGAAAATTATATTCATAGTATTCATATGTTGTGTTTTTAGCGATTCATTAGTTTAGCATAGCTCTAAGTTGGCTCTTACTCGCTAATAGCATGGCTCCCTCCTGCACTTTCCTGCTCAGAGTGTCAAATGTTTAATTGCTGGTCTTTGTCCTTTAGTAATAAAAATACTTGTAACAAATGTAGCCTGTTTGTAGTTTTGCAGTCCTGGAGACTTGATTCTGAGGTCTTGAACAGACTAAAAAGGCTTGGCAGTCGCGAGTGAAAAGGCAGTCTTTCAGTTTCTACAGGTACAGGTTACAGTACTGGTGCATGGGCATCCTGGGCCCTATCCACCACCCCTTGTTGGTGATGACATCTGGTTGCTGGGCTGCTGCCAGGACGAGAATGTTGAGAGTTGTTGCTGAGGACCCTTCCCCCATCTGGGATCTGGGTTAGGCGAGTCACAGGAAGGAGGGCAGACCCATATATTATCTTTGTGCTGTGCCAGGCCAGGCACCAGGGGCTAATGACTGGCCACCAGATACTCTTCCTGGAGCTTCTTCCCCAGGCCTGGTTCCAGGGTGGGGCCCTGATAACCCTATCCCAGGCAAGGTAAACAGTTCCCTTGGTAATGCTTCCTGAGTCAAGATGGCACCTTTATCCATGCTTTTGTTTATTTTAATCAGTGTTTTTGTTACATTTTCATCCTGCTTCATCTTCCTGTGGATATATGACCGCCATTCGCTACTGGCAATCAAATCTGTCATGGATAATTTCCAGTCAATGACATGAGGTTGTTTTTTTCATCACCGCTGGAGCAGGAACCTCTTGAAAAATCTATTTAAACTATTTTTTCTTCATGATAAGAAAGTACCCTGCCTCTCATCTTATGACAGCTGGGATAGACTTCAGCGACCCTGAAAAAGAATAAGCAGAAGAGAGTGGATGGATGGATGGATGGATAAGAAAGCAACCCTATAAGAATTATTAACTACAGTAGTCATGATTAAACCTTTCTCTAAAACTCTTCACTGCAATTCAGAACTGAAAACAAGCAAAACATTATATTTTTTCAAAGCAGTAATTAGCAGCAATCTTTGAAAGCTACAGGGTGTTCCTGGTACAAGAACGTCTCAGTTGCAAAGTGTTAAATCCATATTTGGTGTTGGTGCTTTTTCATGTTGTGATACTAATCTCCGCTTCATCAGCAAATGCAAACTGAAGAACTGTGCATATCTCTGTGGTTTATGTCTCACAGAGATATGCACAAAACTTGGAGTGGCATTTACTAAAATGTGGATGAACTGTGGAGAAATAATTTAAAGCTTGTGATCATTCAAAGCTCCACTAGCATCCTCTAGAGTCCAAAGTGAATTATTACATGCTACAGTCTCAAACTCCATATTGAAAAAAAAAAAACACTTTTATAGTTTTGATAACAGTTGTGAGTTACTCAATTAAAGAACCTGGATTTGTTGTAGTTCAAGCAGAACATAAATGTGTTTTACAAACTTCATGTGATGTTTGAACAAGATTTAGAGAGTCTGCTGCCTCCTTTTTCATAGTTTCCTGTTGTTGTTGTTGCTGTTCTTCCTGCTGCTCCCTTTAGGAGTTGCCACAGTGGATCATCTGCCTCCAACTCACCCTATCCAAAGCATCCTCCTCTGTCACCCTACTCATCTTCCACTCTGCTTCCTCCAGTTAGATCTCCTGTCTTTTTGTCAGTGCTGCAATTTCCAAACCATGCATTGTAGGACGTGTCACTACCAAATTATAAACTTTCATTTCATTCTTGCTTGTTGGGGTCACTGTAGCTCAGGAGATAGAGCAAGTCCTATAATAATCTTAAGATTGGTGGTTTGATCCCTGCCTGCTCCATTCTCCATGCCAAAGTATGCTTGGGCAAGATACTGAACCCTAAGTTGCACTCAGTGTGTTCATTGGAGTATGATGGTTAGATAGAAATCACTTAGGTGCAGTGATGGTATTGTTACCTTGAAAAAGTAATCTGATTACTGATTACTCCTTTAAAAATACTTAGTTACTTTACCGATTACTTAATTTTAGAAGTAACTAAGTTAGATTTCAAATTACTTTATTAGTTACTTTCAACAGCTGCTGGTGATCGTCTGCTATTAATTGATTCCAATGTTTCTGTGTGTTTTTGTGTATAATATCTTTGCTTATATTGGCAAATAGAGTGTAGTTAACATAAATTATGAAGGGTTTATATATAGAATGAAAAAATAACCTGTTTTACAACAATCTTTAGGAGTCTGTGTTTATTGTAACTGCATTATTATCAATACAGTGCTTCTGGCCACTTAAAATATCTTTATAGATCTGTGATGTTATATTTGTTGTAATTTCTGCAGCTTTCTGAGCCAGATTTCTGTTTAAAAAGACATTTTTAATGTCAATGACAGTTTTTACCTTGATTAAAAAAAAGAATATATAAAAGCCACTTTGCCAAAAACTGAGTGCAGCTTCTACCTTGTGGTAGAAATGCTGTTTCTCGCTCAAAATGACCTGATATTACAAATGATCTTCTTACAGCCTCTGACAGTGGACTCATCTCTGTGCTTGTCCTGTTGGACCTCAGTGCAGCTTTTGATACTGTTGGCCATAACATTTTATTGCAGATATTAGAGCATGCCATAGGTATTAAAGGTACTGCACTGCAGTGGTTTGAATCATATTTATCTAATAGACTCCAATTTGTTCACGTAAATGCGGAGTCGTCTTCACATACTAAGGTTAATTATGGAGTTCCACAGGGTTCTGTGCTAGGTCCAATTTTATTTACATTGTACATGCTTTCCTTAGGCAGTATTATTAGAAAGCATTGCATCAATATTCACTGTTATGCAGATGATACTCAGCTTTATCTATCCATGAAGCCAGATGATACATATCAATTAGTTAAAGTGCAAGAATGTCTTAAAGACATAAAGGCCTGGATGACCTCTAATTTCCTGCTTCTAAATTCAGATAAAACTGAAGTTCTTGTACTCGGCCCCACAAATCTTAGAAGCATGGTGTGAAACCAGATACTTACTCTGCATGGCATTACTTTGGCCTCCAGTAACACTGTGAGAAATCTTGGAGTCATTTTTGACCAGGATATGTCCTTCAGTGCACATATTAAACAAATAGGTAGGACCGCTTCTTTTACATTTGTGCAATATTTCTAAAATTAGAAACATCCTTTCTCAGAATGATGCTGAAAAGTTACTCCATGCACTTATTACTTCTAGGCTGGACTACTGTGATTCATTATTATCAGGCTGTCCTAAACGCTCCCTGACAAGCCTCCAGCTGATTTAAAATGCTGCAGCTAGAGTACTGACAGGTACTAGAAAGAGAGAGCATATTTCTCCCATACTGGCTTCTCTTCATTGGCTCCCTGTTAAATCTAGAATAGAATTTAAAATACTTCTCCTAACATACAAGGTCTTGAATAATCAGGCCCCATCTTATCTTGAAGACCTTATAGTTCCATATCACCCCAATAGAGCACTTCGTTCTCAGACTGCTAGCTTACTGGGATACTTCAGAGTAGAATGGGAGGCAGGGCCTTCAGCTTTCAGGCCCCTCTTCTATGGAACCAGATCCCAGCTTGGATTCGGGAGACAGACACCCTCTCTATTTTCAAGATTAGACTTAAAACTTTCCTTTTTTGATCAAGCTTATAGTTAGGGCTGGATCAGATGACCCTGAACCACCCCTTAGCTATGCTGCTATAGGCCTAGGCTGCTAAGTTGGCCCCATAATGCACTGTTTCTTCTCATTCACCTTATTTACTTGTTTATACTTCACTTTGTATTTAATCATTATTATTAATCTCTGCCTTTCTTCCACAACATGTCTTTTGTCCTGTCTCTCTCCCCTCAGCCCCAACCGTTCACAGCAGATGACTGCCCCTCCCTGAGCCTGGTTCTGCTGGAGGTTTCTTCCTGTGTTATTATATGTCTGCAAGATTGTCTTGAGTATGACCCGTTCCAAGGTCTAAATGGGATACACCTCAAAGGGTGGTTGAGCATAACAGAGCCATAATCATGTGGGACTTCCAGATACATACAAAACAAACTTGTGATGGCTAATCAACCGGACATCGTGGTGGTGGAAAAACAAAGAAAGAAGAAGCCGTAGTGATAAATGTTGCAATACCACGGGAGATCAAGTAAACATCAAGAAGAAAGAACACCAAAAGCTGGATACATATCAAGGGCTCAGAGAGGAGCTAGAGAGGATGTGGAAGGTGAAGGTAATGTCCCCATGGAAATCGGAACACTCAGAACAGTGACCCCCAAAGTGGGAGAACTGCTCCTGCAGATTGCAGGAATGATATCAGATACATTGTATCACAAAAGTGAGTACACCCCTCACATTTCTGCAGATATTTAAGTATATCTTTTAATGGGACAACACTGACAAAATGACACTTTGACACAATGAACAGTTGTCTGTGTGCAGCTTATATAACAGTGTAAATTTATTCTTCCCTCAAAATAACTCAATATACAGCCATTAATGTCTAAACCAGTGGCAACAAAAGTGAGTACACCCCTTAGTGAAAGTTCCTGAAGTGTCAATATTTTGTGTAGCCACCATTATTTTCCAGAACTGCCTTAACTCTCCTGGGCATGGAGTTTACCAGAGCTTCACAGGTTGCCAAAGGAGAGACTGCTATAAAGGGAACTATAAAAATGTTTGTCCAGTCCAAAAATGTCTCATATTTCCAATTTTTACTGTAATATCATAAATTTATATTTTTTTAAATGACAAAAGTGCAATTCAAAGTTACAAAACTTTATTTTTCCTTAATATCCAACATGAATACATGAATATTTCCTTTGCATTGCAATAGCCTCAATAGTTGCAAAAATAAGGTAGCTATCAATGCACTCACAGACAATACCTTAATTATTCCAAGCATTGCATTTTAACTTCCATTCAAGCTGTGCACAATTCAGGTGATTTACATCTAAACTCTATCTAAACTATATATTGTCTCATTCACATTTATGTATATTGTCTCACTCACATCAGTCTCATTCATATCCCTGTGTCCTTTGTTTTGTTTCCTTGTCTCAAGCACTAAGCCCTGAACAGATTAGTATAGTTTGTATAATAGTATAGTATAATAGTATAGTTTTTGTAGTCACTATAGGTTGTTAGTCTGTATTGTTAGTACTGGTTGTTTAATCTTTATTTAATTTTTATTATTATTATTATTTTTATTTTCTTTCTTTACATCCACTGTCTGGATTCTATTTATTATGGGTACTATGTTGCTGGATGCCCTATCTATCTATCTATCTATCTATCTATCTATCTATCTATCTATCTATCTATCTATCTATCTATCTATCTATCTATCTATCTATCTATCTATCTATCTATCTATCTATCTATCTATCTATCTATCTATCTATCTATCTATCTATCTATCTATCTATCTATCTATCTATCTATCTATCTCAACCGAAATGGAAACTTTATCAAAGCTACAGCTTTTTACTGTAATTTGAGTTTACAAGAATGTAAACAATATTTATTTACTTAATAAGTAAACTATGTACAGACAGCAAAATGATATTTTGGTGTTTTTCCTCAATCATAATAGAGGTGACAATTAATAATCCCCACCCACCCACTACATAGAATCGGGCAGTATCACTGTAATGCTTCTAGGCCAGAAGAAAATCTGCTCCAAATTTCAGATTTGTGTTCACATATTACAGGCAATGTTTTCACGTGGAAATGAAGCAGCATCCACCTTATGAAGCATGCCAGGCCAGTGTCTGAAAATTTCTCTCCTCCCTCGTTCACATTGGACAGTCTGAAAATGGATAACATACAGATGTTAACAGAGTAAACACCAGACAATAATTATCTATGCTTTAAGTGGGTAGTCTAGAGTAACAGCTATGAGGCTGGAAAAGATGACTGCAACAGTAGAGGCTTATGGAAAGATTTAACCTTTAAAGGATAAAGATTTCTATCAACTTAAAATATTGTGTTTATGTTGATCAACTCAAATAATCTTTTAAGTCATTTTAAGCTGCTTCTGCTGCTACATTTTCATGCTATTAGTACTCTTGGGCTGTTTGCATGTAAGAATGTAAGGACTGCATTACTGCATTTACTGCATTACTTTCAGTGTAAAGCTGGACCTACTTTGGTGGCTTTATGCCTGAAATGATTAGCAAGCTTAAACACTGAGAAGTGGTTGGCAGGAAACAAGTGAGGGAAACTAGTCTCAAGAGGAGGAAGGTTCCTAGGGCATGTTCTGCAACTTATCTGTGAGGTTCCTGTAAGGTTGTCAAAATGGAGAAAAAACTGTACAAAGTGAAAGTTTTAATAGTTTTACTAGTCCAGTTTACGAAATCAACAAGAGAACTGAATGTCCTGAGAGGGAAATTTCAACAGGGAGCTGAGCTGGAAAGCATGTGGAGAACATGGCACGCCACATTGTGTTTCCTGAGCCAATATATATAGAACAGCCTGCCCAGCCCCAACAATTTGTACTGTTGGTTTAAAATTCTGAAAAAGGAACCTTCTGCATTTCCTTACATTCCAGCCTTCACACATTCCGAACTGTAAGGCACTGTGGCTGCCCCACCATTTGGAAATGTTCTGTAACTAAAGGGGTAAACGGGCAAAACATCAGTGACAAGTGGCTTGCAGCTGATGAACTTGTACATAGATCTAAAGCATGGTCAGTGGGGAACAAAAAAACAAACTCAAAAGTGCTTTATAGGTGTTCCACCAATCTATGCAATTAAATGGCTTAATGCTGCTTGTTGTTGCTCTTTAATAAGTCAATATCCCCCCTGAGAAATTAGAACCAATTACCTTGCTGTTAAGGGCCTGCAAGGGACCTTACCAATTAATAATTGTTGACCTGATCTACACTATAAAGAACAGAACACACTGTTTGCAATGACACTGATGTCAATACAGCAGTAACAGTTAAATAAGAAGTTATTAAAATATTTTATTAAAATAAGCATTAATTACAATCACTATGAGGACAAAATAAGCATAATAATGTTCTGACCTGAAAGTAGATGATGATGATTAAGACACAAATGATCGCTATCACCAGAACAACCACAGGAATGCTGACTGGTGCCATGTCATCAACCTCTTCATCATCTTCTTCCTCTTCTTCACCCCGACGGTGAATTTGTTTCTGAGTTTCTTGTACAGGGCAGCCAACGCTATCTGTGGACAAATGAAAAGTATATAGAGAATTTGACTGAAAAAAGATATGTACACTAAATTGTTCAGCTCAGTGCATAAACATGCAAATGTGGTTGCCTCACCTAGGACATGAATGAGTGTGCCATTGCCAGTAAGCCGCAGATACGGTGGTGGGTAGAAGATCTGAATCTCACAGCGATACATATCTGTGTCAGTGGCATTCAGTCCAGAGAGAGTCACCTCTACAGTGTCAGGTGTGGTCTCAGCAGTACACTGCACCTGAAGCATACAGGAAATCAGTGTTCCTCAGCATTCTCTGTACAAGTTTCACAGTTCTTTCTTTGTAATTTATAAGAATGGTATTTAATTGTAATTAAATATCACCTTTTCCTTATATTTTTTAACCTAACTGCTATAATGTCTTATGTCCTATCAGGAAAAAGAAAGAGCAGTGGCAGATGCCCTTGGTAAAGCTATTATAGAGAATCAACCTTAACAGGCAAACTGGCAGAAACTCAAAATACCTCTCCCTTTTGCACCATACGTGTCTCCCTCTGGTCTGTGAAGTTGAGGATGGATGAGCAGAGTTCCTGGTTGCCATGGAGCCCCTTCAGCACAGTGACTCTGGCCTCCTCGGGGTATTGGTATTTCAGGCTGTGGGGATGGATGACGCACTGAATCCGTGCCACACCGCTGGTGCTCACCACTCTGTAGGGCTGGGTCACCTTTGTAGCTGGCAGGGAAAAGAGTATAAGCAATTATTAGTAGTAATGAAAAGGCAACAACTCATGAGCTGACACCATTAATTTCTTATATTTCTTTCCATGCCTTGTAAAAACCTATATTACTATTAAAAAAAAAATTAAACCATTTAGATAAACATAGCCGAGTCCTGCCATCAGAGTGAAACTGCAGGGTTCCTACATGCTCCTATCAACAAAAACAACAAACCAAGTGATTCCAAAATCTAGGTTAAATGGTGAATAGCTAGCTCAGATTAAACATGCGCAAACTGGTTTTCCATTAAGCACAGAGAAAAAATAACCTCAAAATAATAAAGCCATGGGAGCATGTTTGCAGTTAGATGATTCCAGAGCTTCCAGAACAGTCATAGAAATTGTGGGCTTTAAGTGCTTTAAGGTTCAAGTGTGGAACATTCACACTATTAAAGGTTCAACAGAAGGTTAAAGTGTGGAGAAATGATTGGGAGGGTATTCCAACACCTTCGATGAAAAGTCACTAAATTTGATTTGTAGTTTTATACAAAAATAATGTCAAGTATGCTGTAAGCTGGTGCTGAGTTCATTCAGACAGTCACAGAAACCCTGGGTCCCATGGACAAACTCCGTGTGCAACCTTTTTGCCTCGTTTTCTCCACTCCTTTTTCTGTATTTAAATGTCTGTCAAGTTGGTAGTTAAATTTAACATCTCGATATAGAAGGACTGCTGAACAATGGCATTTAATATGCCCAAATTATTTCAAACTTAAATAAGAAATTTCATTAATTGTATTTATTTATTTATTTATTTTATCAGACAATGGAACTGTTCAGAATGTGCTCATTGAAATGACATACAAATTACATTAAATTTCCTGTTAGGTGATATGGTAGTCATTGGAATGAAGTCAATCATCAGTTGCCAAACTCCACTTTTACACTATGACTGGCAGTTTAAAAGCTAGAACCGCTGCATGATACCTTATAATAAAGACAGAATGCAGGTGTCTAAAGCCACAAGGAGTAGTAAACCTTGGAGCAAGTGACAACATTGTTCAGCTGAGGACATATCTGTCCACAGAGAAATATTACTAGAGATCCAGATATTCTACAGTTTTTACATGCATTTAATGATTTTCCATGTATCACTTTTTAATCAATTTTAAATGCAGAAAATAACAAGTACATGGTTCTCTCCACCTGCACTTATCACTTTCCTGCCATCAGAGCCCTATCTCTTATGCATATCACTGTTGCTGACTCTTAAGAAACTAAGTGACTGCTTGACAAATAAACACTGAAGATGAGATTAAAGGCTTTCTGTCTTCATCTTCCAAGCTATTTCACATCTCTTGTACTATGGAAATTGTTACTTGTAAGGTATATACTGCCAGTACTGGCTGGGACACAAATATCCTCTTTCAGGTAGTATGGATTTTTGCTACTGCCCTCCAATGAGGTTGTTTCATATCCCTTAGAGAATTCACAGCTTCATTAGCAACTGTTTTACATCACTGTGGTAACAACTTTACCTTTATCTGCAGTTGGTAGTAGTGTTTAAAGTGATTTGATTGTCTTGTTCTCAATTAATTTAAAAATAATTTTTGAAAAAGTGTTACCAATATCACTATCCCATCAGTAAGAGGCTGTTTATACTCACCACTCCACACAGGCAGGCAGAAGCTGAGAGCTATCAACACAATCCATCCCATCATACAGTGAGTCAGGAACATCCTACAGTATTTCTAACTGCTAGATAGAAAGCCACAGGCAGTTAAATTTATCTTTAAGCTGTTGATCACACACCCTCACAGTGAGCAAATTTTATAGAAACACATCAAAATGAGTGAAACTCATCTTTATATTTCCTCTACTGTCATGGAAACTGTGTAGCAGCACAGGAAATGATGATGATGCTTTGCCGGTAAGAGATGGCAACGTGGTTTTGATTCTGCAGGAACACTGAGAAAAATATTCATTATATTTTTTGTGATTTTAATAAACCTGTTTAGACTTGGGCATCCTTTTTTCTTGAAAAAAAGAGAAAATTCTAAAAGAATAAATAAATAGGCTCAAAAATTTATCCAATCCAAATAGAATCAGAAAACATCACAAAAGGCAAAGAAAAGGAAAAAATGGTAAAACCTGACACCAGTAAATGCCATTTTAAAGAAAATCACTTAAATATCAACAATAAAGAGAAACTTTAGAATTATGTTTATGTTATTCCAAGGATGTGAAGAATAAGTGTACCAGAACAATATCTCAAACATGCAAATAAAGATCAGAGTCAAACTTTCTGTCAAGTTCTATGAATAATAAGAGCTGGTGCTTATGCTCATACTCAGCAAAACCAGAATGACAAAGTTGCCAAAATTCTGTGTTTTACTAGTAGAAGCACCACCAAAATATCCATCCACTGAAGCTTTTTCATCCAGCGCTGATTCCAGCTGATTCAGATCATTCAGCTCAGTGAAAATAGTTTTGGCTTTTAATAATTTTGTTTATTTTTCATAAAACATATTTTAAAAATGGCATGACATAAAACATGTGCCTCTGAGACAACATACAAACATTCAGGTTTTGGCGGGTGAATCTGGGGTGGAAAATAACATGCACAAATAACTTGTTCATGTGGAAACTTTTGCTGGGTGAATATTTAGTTTGAATTCTGTGGCTTTTGAATTTCCCTACAAGATTTAGATAACAGTGCAAAGTCTGTATAACATAAAACAAATCAAAACATAATTATTATTCACTGAAACATTGTTAATATGATTTTTTATTCATGACTGTACCCAATTTTCTGAATAACAAAAAAAATGTCCTGTATACATGTTCATTGTTACTGAATTTAATTTCTGTTTTGAAATAGAACTTTACATGCATAAAATTTCTCCTCTTCCTGGTTTAAGTTAAAATGCACTGTTCCTTGTCTTCCTAGTGACCTGAAAATATGCATGAATTCAGTCCAGTTCCGTTTTATATGACCAGTTCACAATAGCAGTTGCCTCAGGGTGCTTTATATTGCCAGACCCTGCAATATCATTAAAAAAAAACTCCAACAGTTGGATGATTTCCTGTGAGCAGTGTTTGACAATGGTGGGATGGGAAAAACTCCTTTTTAACTGAAAGATCTCCAGCAGAACCAGGCTCAGAGAGAGGCAGCCACAAAAAAGCAGAGTTTAGACAGACAAGGACAAAACACAGCAGGATTCACCGCTAACCCTAAACTAGACAGCAGAACAAGATGTTGTCCCACACTGAAAATCTGTATAGGAGCAGAGTGACAGCATGAAGCCATGAGTGGGATGAACAGTACAGAAACTGTTGCTGCTCCACAACTGTGTAGCATAATGAATGTTTTTGTTTGCCAAAACTGTGTTGCCTCATCACAAGAGGACAGGTTTCCACTAACACTGAGTGAAACTTTATTCTCGTTGCCCTGCACCATTACTGATCATTGAGGAGGGTCCAAAGAACACTTTAATCCAGCCCAATTCAGAAATACCTGGTTGAGACAGAAGCAAAGGTGCATCTAATGTAGGATGAAACATAGTGTTTATGCTATTTGCAGCAAGTAAAATAGCTTGCAGAGTTAAATTATAAAATTTGATAACCCAGACTGATTTCAAGGCTAAAGCAAACTGTATGACAAAGAATTCACTGGTTGTCTTTATTAGTACTGAAATATGTTTAGTTAAATGTACTGCTGCATGCTGGGCCTGAGGTTTTTATTGAGATTTACCTATTTATAGTCAAATGAATAGCAACCACAGTATGTCAAGTTGTACATTTTAAAAGACTGTCTTCACATCTTTTGTAAAAACAGAAAACAACATTTTCTGTTGGCAATAAATAGAAGTAAATAGTTTCCTGGTCACTCTCCATGCCTCCTTTGTATCCTATCTTCTTATGAATACTTCTTATACAGGTGGGGAAAAGCCAGTTTGTTTCATTTAACAATGGAAATAAAGCCTGTAAAGCCTTTAAAAGACCTTTAAAACATAATTCTAGTCCTTTTCTTTTGCAGCCTGCACTATAATGCAGTGCATGATGCAATCAAAGCCTTCAAGTTTCACATCACAAGAAACTTTTTATATTTAACATTATTGCTGATTTGTTATTTCTCTTTGGAATTTAACAATCATTTTTGTAGTTTCATTTCTGCATTCCTCTCAGACCGTGGCACCTAATATGCAGTGATAAGGTGCAAACAGTGGAAAACAGCTAATTTTGCAAGCACATTTTGAGATAGAACACAGTGAAAGTGCTGATGTGACATTCACTGTCCTGACGTCACAGCTGTGTTTTGCCTGGAAACACTCTGTGGGGGTTAAACCCCAATTTTTACAAAGCTGAGTGAAGTTACAGTCAGCACTACAGTCACCCGGAAAACAGTGGTTTATTTCTGCTGCTGTCATTGTTTCGGGATGGTTTACTATGAAGTGCATGCATATAATCAGAAGCTGTCAGCCTCTGCATGTGCAAAAAGGTATCACAAGAAGCTAGTTTCATTGTTTAGTTTTGCCAAGCATCTTTAAAAAAAAAAGCTGCAAAAGCACGTGCTTGTCTGATGAATCTACTTAACAGTAAATTGAGTTACCTGGTATGTGCGAGGGTGAGGATCTACATCAGTAATCATGTTGATGCAGCAGTTGTAAAATGAAGCACACACAAAACTAGCTCTAAGAAAAAAAGTCACCGGCCATAAGAGCAGGTCCTGGAAGCTAATTCAAATTAAGTGCAAAAGCAGCTTCACAGCTAGAAAATCATATTCTGCTTTTGTGTAGTTACATTTTTCTAGTTTTTAGTTAAAATGTAGCCAGTTTCAACTAAAATGTTCTTTGCTTTCATTTCCTCTAACATGAAAGCAAAGAACAAATAAAGAGCATCTCTAAAAGACAGACCTAAACCTTTAAGCGTCAGCGCCATTCTCTTAACATTAACAACTGCAAAACTGTAAAAATTTGTGTAGCAGCACAGCAAATATTGTGACAATTTAAATATGGCAGGAATGTAAAGTTGATTAAAATACCAAGACTGATTTCAGGATGCATGTATTTCTACTCCTTAGAATAGCTCATAGATTTTCCTATTTCATCTTTACATATACACATATTTGAGTGACATGGTGGTGCAGTGGTTAGCCTGACAGCAGTAAGAACCCTGGTTTGAACCCCATCTGAGCTCTCTTTGTGTAGACTGTGCATGATTTCCCTGTACCTGCATGGGTTTTCTCTGGGTCCTCCACCTTCCTCCCATAGTACAAATATATGCACATTAGGTCAACTGGTGATTCTAAATGGGCCACTGGTGTGAGGTAAATAAATTGATTAAACTGTAAAGAATAAAATTCTGTATGAATATATGGTTAATGTGGCTGGTCTAAAGTGCTTTGAGAGGTCAGTAGGACTAGCAAATTACTATATAAATGGCATTCAATAAGTGGCTCTATCCATATCCTTTCCATCCTAAGAGAAAATGTAAAAAAGAATATGCAACCTTTAAAAAAAAAAAATCAGCAAGAGAAAGTCAATCCCAGCATACTCTGTCCTTGGGTACCTCTATCTTCAGCCATTTTTTTTTTGTACTAAGCATATAATATTTTGTCATCCAGAGCTTGTAAACCTTGTGTTCATTTTACCCAATGGAATACCTCAAAGTATGTGGTTGTTTTCTTCACGGACATCTGTAGTTCCAGTGTACTTTAACTATATATCTATATATCTATCTATATCTATATCTATATCTATCTATATATATATATATATATAGTAAAGGAAAAAGCATGGAAACAGTTTGCTCTATTTACTCCACATAATCTCCAGCATATGGCATTTTTTTATGCACTACTGTATAAAAATCTTATTTCCAGGAAAGAGTCAGTTGTTTTCTCATTGTTGCTCATAAATGACTTTCCCTTCATCCACAGATAATACATGTGCACTCTTTTTGCACTGTGACATGTTTGCATGATTGCACGTGATATTTTGGACAGCTTGCACCAAATGCAAAAGTGCATAACTGAGTGCTGGAAGTGGTGCATTACTGCACAAAGAGACAACTCTGAAGAGGATAGCTATTAATTATGCAATGGGGTGAGTTTGGGTTAGATCGCAGTACAGAGTCATCATAAGTATATCATACAATGTTGCCTCTTGTTACTTTCCTGGTGGTTCATTTTTATGGTAGAGTTATTCCAGGAAACTTTGGAACAACTCATTTCTGCTTATTAGGGTCACTTAACTGGACTAGTCTTAGCATTTTGTCCTTTTAGAGCAGTTTAATAGAATTATCTGACAAAAAAAATATGGCTTATTGTGTGGTACAGTGAATCCAAAAGGTCAATTCTACACTTTTGGTGAATGAAATTCTAATTTCTTTAATTCTAACCTGGGTAATGAAGTAATATCTGTGGTTATCCTTTGAGTGACCTGCATGAAACAACATGGTAAGAAGAGAGACACAGAAGGCATGGAATGAAGTATCTATAATGCACTTTTTTTTGCAGTTCTCATAACTTCTTCTTCACACCTTTCCTTGACCTCATGAAACTTTCCATGGTAGGAGGTCTTTTTCTGGATTGCAGCCCAGACACAGGTGGGAAACATAAGATGGAAGACAAGACAAGAAGTTAACCCAATGGATTTGAGCGGATATTTCAATTCAGTTCAAATCAATTCAATTTTATTTCTATAGCACCAATTCACAACAGCATGTCAAGGCACTTTATAATGTAAGGTAAAGACCATACAGTATTAGAAAGAAGCCCCAACAATGATGTGACCCCCATTATTAAGCACTTGGCAACAGTGGGAGAGGAAAAACTCCCTTTTGACAGGAAGAAACCTCCTGCAAAACCAGGCTCAGGGCAGGGCAGCCATAGCTCATATTGTTTGTTTGTTTGTTTGGTTTATTTAATCCTTAAGGAACTACATTGTAGTCGCCGGTATATCAAGGAATAAAGATCAATGAATGATTCATTTTGAAATATAATGACAGCTCTCCAACAAGAAATTAAAGTTAAATAAAACTATACAGGAATGAAGCTTAACTTTAATCTCAGCTAAACTGATTTACTCAGGCACAAATGAAACACTGAAATGAACCAAACATCAACCGTTAGGTATCTGTGTTTAACTTACACTGAGTGGTGAAAGCCAGCAAAGGATTTTATGTGACAGGAGTCAGGTGTTCTCTCTCCAGGTCAGCTGACAGCCAGGGAGGCAAGCTGGCTGTTACACAAAAGCATTGGAGTACTTTTGCAATTAAGCAAAGATACATTGACCTTAAAATCTGGGGAAAACAAGGCCACATTTGTGGGCTGCATTTTGAGGCGCCTTTGAATTGGGATAGCCTGGCTGTGATGTAATCTGCCTTAAAATGGGGCCTTGGAAGGATGCAGCCCCTGAATTGGGATGCACCCTGAATGTGCATGACTAGTCAACTTACCATTAGAACACTGCTACTCTTGCTAGCTGGTGCCAAAAATATTAGTTGGTTAAACTTTTTTTTTTTTTTTTTAAGTAGCCTGGCAGTTACTGGTTCAAAGATTGCACATTGGTCATTACCACTGGCTCGCTTTCGCGTTCTCTCACTCTGTGAGTTGACGTAAACGTCACAACCATTTAGCAAACCACATGTGGTTATCCTTTGAGGAGTGTGTGGTTGTAGCAAGAGAAGATGGGGTTGTTCGGACGAGAGACAGAGCGCAAGCAAGGGAGAGATGAAGAAGGTTGCAGACATGGAGAAGGTGAGGTATAGTTGTAGGCAGGTTCATAAAACCTTATGAACAAAGAACAAAAATGCTATATCTAATATGCTGCTAATATCTAAGCAGTTTATTTCTTAGTCCATGGACTCTTGCAGAGCATTGGTCTGCTTTAATGTTCATGATGACCTTTTGCAGGAACTCAAAGGAGTACCTCATGTTTTGTGGGTACTCAAGGTTAAGGCAGTAGATGGCACCCAGTAACATGGCAAAGCCAGTGGGCACATCTCTGATGTCATGTAGGATAATCTTTTCCTCTGCTACCACAGCCACATTGAAGACCTCTAAAGGGAATGCATCCTGCAGAGGGTCTTCGATGTCCGATCAGCAGTCCAACTTCCAATCTGCTCATTATCACGTCGAGTTTCATCATGAGCCTAAAGACATAAAGGCATGCACATCTTTACTTCTCCAAGTTTAAAACATCACTGACATATTAATAAATAAAGGCTATATGTGTCTTTGAAGTGAGTGAGTGAGTGTGTCAGTCAGTGAGTGTTGTAAATAATGGAACTGAAAGGCTGTGTATCAACCAATAATAAATAAAATGATTCCTGCAAGTATAAAAAAAAAACTGTATTAAACTTGATTGAAAAAACTCAGGGACATGAACCTAATACTGTGTTGCAGAGTTTGGTGATGGCCAAACTCCTTGGGAGACCACCATAACGATCCAGAATTCAAAGTCAGACAAAATTCCTCAGCAAGGATCTTTAGACTCTCCTTGGTGTAAATGTTTGCTTAGGTTAACTTTTAATCACATTAGCTATTAAGGATTAAGATTTCATTTGAACATTAGAAAAACGTTTGATAGCATGATTGACCAGTGGGCTACATTTTTTCCAACTGATTGCATATTACATAATAGCTATAAGTTATTTAAGTCAATTTGCATATGCCTGAGTTTTAACCATGTGCGTATGGAAGAGTGTAGCACAGAATATGTAAATATAAAGTCTTGCATTACACATCCTGATTATGTTGGAGGAATCTTCTGAAAAGTAGCACGGGAGACCAAGAAGGGCAGCTGTTCTTTGGTTTTGGTTTGTGTCCTACCAAAAAGGGAAATGGTACATGAATGCAATACAAAAGCTTGAATAATAATCTTAGTTCACATTGACAGAAAATGTTTTTTATACAGTACCTACCTCCTTTTGAAGGCAATCCAGGATGCTGCTCAGGGCCAACCTCCTGCCCAATGTAGCAGCTGCTTTGTGAAGTTGTAGAAGACTGGGCATGAAGGTATCAAGTCCACCCAAAAAGGATTCCAGCAGGTCTTTAGTGACAGTTCTCCAGAACTCGGCAATTAGCTGAAGCAGATGGGTAATAAAATAGCACACGCAAGTTATCTGAAATTGCTTCATTGTGTTGCAGAGAGAAGCCGCCTCACACAGCCACCTGTCATCCCAAAGCCCCGCTGGGACTTCAACCTTTACTTTTCATGAACTTGACAGATTTCCTCAGGTAGCTCATGGCACCTGTGTGATAAAGAATGTCACCAATTCAATAACTACTTCCTCCAAAACTGCCAGTGATTTAAATCTTTGCCTCTTTTAAAATTCACTGTGTTGCGGTGCTTATGATACGTTCTGTCTTCAGGACTTTGCTGCGTGCTTCCTGGTGTGTGACACAGTGATGCACTGCCAGCTCACCTGAGGAGGTCTCCCTCTGCATCTTCTCCCATATCCTTTCCCCGAACATAGCAGGCGAGGAAAAGAAACACACGGTTTACCTCCGATGTTAGCGATCAGGTCCTTTGCCTTGCCTGTTTTGATAGATTGATTCTCCACTTCTCGTTTGGCCATTTTTTTTTCTTTTTGGGAAGGGGGGGTGTCAGGCTAGCTTAAATGTCGCTGTAAAATGTGATGATTGTTGTTTTTATCAGCTGATAACTGATCATTGTGTCATTGGCAACGGAAAATGAGTTAGTGCACAGGTCTTGGCCTGCGCGGCAGCTATTCCAGTGCATTGTGAGATTTGTAGTATACGGTGGGAGCGCAATTTACCTGCTGGCCATTAATAATAGCGATATGAAATCATCTTGCGGACTGTATAAAATTATATTGTGACCCGGATGTGGCCCGTGGACCTTGAGTCTGATACATGTGCTCTAGCTGCTGCGTTTCTCGACTCTATTGTCTCTGTCAGCAAGAAAAGCTTCTTTTCACATTCTTTCATTCAACAGGCACTGTTACTTATGTTGCAGGTTGTGTCACTTCTGTTGTGGTTTTCTATTTCCATTGTGCCTTTTGTACTTGTGTTGCGGCTTTTGTACTTGTGTTGTGGCCTTTGTATTTGTGTTGCGGCTTTTGTATTTGTGTTGCGGGCTTTTGAATTTGTGTTGCGGCTTTTGTATTTCCATTGTGGTTTTCTATTTCCATTTTGGCTTTTGTATTTGTGTTGCGGCTTTTGTATTTGTGTTGTGGCATTTTTATTTCCGTTGCGGCTTTTGTATTTGTGTTGCGGCTTTTGTATTTGTGTTGTGGCATTTTTATTTCCATTGCGGCTTTTGTATTTGTGTTGCGGCTTTTGTATTTGACCTGACACCTCTGGGCCACTGTATATTTCTGATAAAAAAAGCTGTTTGATATTGAACATTCACAGTAAGCTAATGCCGTTGGATGGCCTTGACTGTTAGCTAATTAGGTAGCTCATGGTTCGGTGAAGGAACTGAGTGAAGGAACTTAGCGGCACATGAAAACAACGTATATTGCCGTCAGGTTAAAACATTATACCAGTTAGATAACATGTTATGTTTTTTTTAAAAAAATGGGTGACTGAATAAGACTAAACCTGTCCAACAATCAGAGGGTGGGGGGTGGGGGGCAGCTAATAACCAATGCAAATACACATAAAATAATTTTGGCCAAAGTTTAACGTAATCCATTTAAAGTGTGCTCAGTTTTAAATATTTTCTGACAATTTTCTGTATTTTAGACCAGTCTGCTAATTTATTTTTCTCATCACCAGGATCATCCCTAGTGGATGCACAAGGAAAAGCAGTTCTGTAAATAAAACTGGAAGCAGCAAAATTGGACAATGTGGGAGCTAACACAGAGAAAAACCAGAGGGAACATATAGAAACATAAAAAAGAATGCCAAAACAGGAACATAAACTAATAAATATTTTACAAGAACCCAGAACCATAACAGTGATGCTGTGGTTATATCCAGCTTTTACATATAGACTATGTTTCCATAACACAATTAAAATTAAACAGTGGTTTATGATAAGACAAAGAACAGTTCTTCATTTCAATATGCCTGTGACCTAGTTAGAGCCGCCTCCATGCTGTGGAAGACTGATTTCATAAGTATGAATCAAATTTTCGCTTCTCTCAGGTTTATGACTCTAACAGTTGACGTTATGAGAATTTGGGAAACTAAAAATGGATCAAGAAACGGGTGTGAAACTGCTTCATTCTCAGTGAAACTAGAACAGTCTGGATGTGTAATGCTACCCTCCATGTATTGCAGTTTGTATTGCAGGTATGAGGCAAACATATCAGAGCAAGAAATAATAACAAGAAAAGGCAATATGTAGTAATTGTTATTGATGATTATTATTGTATCGAACTGTACATCTCACAAGTTGTTTCCTTTTTCAAAGATCAGTCAACTGGTCTCAGAAGAGTAGGTCCTGAACCTGCTACTGTTGATGGTCTGTTCCTGTTATAAAGGAGTTCTTTTTTCCACTGTTACAAAGTGCTTGCTAATAGCAGGTGATCTGATTTTACATAAACTTTGGAATAAACTGAAAGTTGGGGGATTTAGAAACATTTAAAAAGATTGATTCAGCAAACACTTGTTTAGCTAAATCAACCTGAAGCCATTGTTCACCTGTTAGAAACAAAGCTGTGTCCAAGTTTCCAGAAGAACTTGGGATACCAAGCCACACTGTGATAGTACCTTTCACTTAATTCTCATTGTGTCAGAACTAAGAGAAAATCTCATAAGTTAGATTGTTATTCTGAGCTATTTCAATTTCACTCCCATCATTGCTACCTTGCAGACTTTACAGAAAAGATGGACCAAGTCAGCGAAAAAATGCTCAGCTCGATACTTTGCAGCAGGACTTCATTAACTAAGGGGTCAGTGCTGACTTGGGCTTTTGAAACCATTTATGACTAGCAGGAGGTGAATCTAACTGAGAAACTGAGGGACACTCACCCCTGCTTTGACCTTTGTGAAGCTAATGAGGGCCATGATTTACAAAATAAATATCATGTTGTATTCAGTAAGAGATGATTGAGACAATGAACTTATCAGGAAGGTCAAGGAAGTTGAGGGTCATTTTCTCACAGAATTATGCAGTCAGGCTTCTTTTTGGAGGTAGTCACCCCCTGCTGGCTATTGGAAAGAATGCAGATTTAAGACACTTTCTGTTTGGTTTCATTGCCCTGTCGTGCTTGCAGGGTGTGGTTTGGATTAAGTCCTCTGCTTTGCTTTTAGTTGTACTTTCCCAAGTTTTGTCTACTTCAGCTGTATCTGTTTCCCAGGTGTTTCCGCTCTGCTGTAATCACCCTTCTGTGTATATAGAGTCAAAGTCTCCCTTTATCTTTTGTCAGATTGTCTGTTTACCCCTGTGCTGTGCATTATTGCTTCTTAGCCTCATGTCTATTTGTATTTTGCTTGGGATTTTGGAATGTTTCTGGATTCTGGATAAGTGGTTACTTTTTTCTTACCTCAGCCTGTTTCTGAGTCCTGGCAAGGTGTCCCTGAGTTTATTCCATGTTTCTTGTCTCGGTGCATGTCCTTTCTATGTTTGATTGTCTTTGTTTCATGTTTAGCATGTGTCCTTTTTTGTTTCCTGCTTTAATGCAATGATTAAATTTTCTCTTGTGTCTTGTTTGGCCTGTTACTTCTTACCTTCCTTTCACCTTTGTCTCGTTCCTGACTCATTTCCACTCCCAGTCCCATGTCTGCATATATAGGCCTGGCTTCTAATTTTTCTTTGTTGTATCATGTGTTGTGCTCCCTGGTTATATTTCTTCAGTTCTTGTGCGTGTGTGTGTGTGTGAGCGTGCATAAGTGTCTGTCTATTGTGTGTCCTGAAACATACTTTTTAATGAGGGTAAGAAGCTGTAACAACGCCCCTCAGAAGCCCAAGTTAGACAGACCAGGACCCAGAAGACCTGGGCCATCCGCCACGCCCCAGAAGTGCTGAGGAACCAAAGCCGCACATCCCGATAACATCCTCATGTGCCCACCCCTGCAGAAGGAAGAGGGAGGCTCAGCCAGAGCCCCAAGGTCAAAGGGCAAGAGCCCCAAAAAACCAGAGGCAGTGGGCTGCCGACCCTGTGAAAGATCGGCCACCCCAACATGAGCCGAGAACAGGGCCCCAAGTGCCAGCAGAGCCCCCCCATACCAAAGAGGTCTGAGCCAGCTGGACCACTACCCCCAAGGGAATGGGTCAACAACTATGCCAAAACATTTAGCCACGCACCCTGGAACTGCAAATTGCCCACGCCCCAGGTAGGGGACCACACACACAAAAAGACAAAAATAAAAACACAAAGACACACACCCATCCACACTTGATCCCCCTCCAAGTGAGGGCAAATGTATGCCCCCCAGAGCCAGTAGCAAATACGGGGTGCTAGGTTAGATCCTGGGTAGCACCAGAGAAATAAGAGACACCCATGGAATTCAATTCTGAATTTTACACCAGTCTACTAATTTAAATTTTATGAGACGGAAGGATAGCAGTGGACTATACTATAACTATATACACTATAACTACCAGGGAAACACTTTTACAGTCTTGTCTGTGCAAAGTCAGCAAGCGTTTAGGCATTGTATCTGAATTTACAGAATGTTGTATACATAAAGATTTTATGTCCCGTTGACCTATGAAATGAACATTATTTTAGATAATACTTCAAAAATAATTGTAAGTGCTCAGATTTTTCAGTGTGGCTGCCAAGTAACAGGACTTATTTCTAGAGTTATCTATTTAAATGTAAGCTTATCATGTTCTTTGTAACACTTCCAGCAGCCGTGATGGCAAACGTAATGTAGGTCTGTGTATTACAGAAAGTAGCTGACCTCCACTACACCTGAATTTAGGGTTCTGCCACCTGCCAAATCTCAATTTAACCCCTGCTAATAGAAGATAGAATGATACCACAGTAGATCAGAAAAACATGTGGTGGAATATTAAAGTCTGTCAGTGTTTTACCTATTGTGAGGGTGCATGCCTGCATCAAATCAATTCCACCCTGCCTGAGGAAAAGCAGCCCCCCTTCAGAAACAGGCTCCACCCTCTGGTCTACATCTTAGTGGAGAATGACCCACAATGCAGTAGATTAATAAACCAAACACACCCCAAAGCTTTAAAGAACTATTTGAAAACCTGTAAAGACCAAGAAATGCTGACTGTCATGGATTTTGATCCACAGTCAGTCTCAACAGGTTATCAATTGTATGAAATTTAAAAAAAGAAATGTTAAAGTAGAGGATTAATGTTTACTGGTGTTCTCAGACTTTGTGTTGGAAGAGGAAACACGAGTCACTTAACTTATTTGTCATTATTAAAGCTCAAACAGATTCCAGTTACCAATTATGGTATTAATCGTAGGAATGAATAAATCATCCCTAGGATTCCTAGGATTCATTCCTAGGAATGATTTGTTCACTCAGTTTTATACAAACTAGACACCAAATCTAATTAAATGAGTAAAATTGAAGAGTTACGTTGAAGTGTAATGAGTGACAAGAAACGTCAGTAAGAGGGTACGTCTTCCTGCAGAGACAAGAGAGCCGTTATTCTGAGGAATAAGACGCTTTTCATCTTCAAAGATAAAAAAAAAAAATAATCTTGCAGTGGCTTCTGAGTAAATCCACTCATGCATGAGGCATTTCTGAAGTAATGACAGCATAATATGGCTGAATATGGAGGAAAATTACTCATATCAACAAAGCAAGAGAAGGAAACTGAATTTCAGTACGTCAACCCCAAAAGTGTTAACAGTCATACATTACATAATGGCACAATATTCTAAAAATAAACCTGACTTTCTTTTCTAAGTTTAAAGTATCGGATGTGTGTAACAAAATGTTCATAGTACAACATTCAGTGTCTATATCCTTCACAGTAACATCTCCAGTTAAATAATAAAACACAAAGACAGACTTATTATTAGTTTTTTATTATCAGCTGAACAAGGTTCTTACATATTTAAACTTTTAACAACCATCAGTCCACTGGTGAACCACTTAGGGTTAGGTTGCATTTTAGCCATATATTAACTTGCAGATCTTTTTTAACATTTTTAATCTGGGTGTACCAGTTAGATACAATTTCCATATAGGAAAATAGGAAAAGTGGCGTAGCTGCAATCTTCAATTCCAGCTTAGTGGTTAATCAAAGACCCAGACAGAGTTTTAATTCTTTTGAAAGCCTGACTCTTGGTCTTGCCCACCCTAATTGGGAAATTCAAAAACCTGTTTTATTTGTCATTATCTATCGTCCACCTGGTCCTTACTCAGAGTTTCTGTCTGATTTCTCAGACTTTTTATCTGATTTAGTGCTCAGTTCAGATAAAATCATTATAGTGGGTGATTTTAACATCCATGTAGATGCTGAAAATGACAGCCTCAACACTGCATTTAATCTATTATTAGATTCAATTGGCTTCTGTCAAAATGTAAAGGAGCCCACCCACCACTTTAATCATACTCTGGATCTTGTCCTGACATATGGCATAGAAACTGAAGACCTAACAGTATTCTCTGAAAGCCCCCTCCTGTCTGATCATTTCTTAGTAACATTTACATTTACTTTAATGGATTACACAGCAGTGGGGAATAAGTTTTATTACAGTAGGAGTCTTTCTGAAAGTGCTGTAACTAAGTTAAAATAAGAACAACCCCAGGTTTCTTTTCAGCACTGTAGCCAGGCTGACAAAGAGTCAGAGCTCTGTAGAGCCCAGTATTCCTTTCACTTTAACTAGTAATGACTTCATGGATTTCTTTACAAATAAAATTTTAGACATTAGAGGAAAAATTATTCAAAACCATCTCCAAGGTTTATCTTCATGTTCGGCTGCTTTCAGCACTGCTGGTATTTGTTTAGACTCTTTGGCTCCAGTTGATCTTTTGGAGTTAACTTCAATAGTTACTTCCTCCAAACCATCAACATGTTTATTAGATCCCATTCCTACTAGACTGTTCAAAGAAGTCTTTCCAATTATTGATGCCTCAATCTTAAATATGATCAATCTGTCTTTATTAGGTGGCTATGTACCACAGGCCTTCAAGGTGGCAGTAATTAAACCGCTACTTAAAAAGCCATCACTTGACCCAGCTGTCTTAGCTAATTATAGGCCAATCTCCAACCTTCCTTTTCTCTCCAAAATCCTTGAAAGAGTAGTTGTAAAACAGCTAACTGATCATCTGCAGAGGAACGGTTTATTTGAAGAGTTTCAGTCAGGTTTCAGAATTCATCACAGTACAGAAACAGCATTAGTGAAGGTTACAAATGATCTTCTTACAGCCTCTGACAGTGGACTCATCTCTGTGCTTGTCCTGTTGGACCTCAGTGCAGCTTTTGATACTGTTGATCATAACATTTTATTACAGAGATTAGAGCATGCCATAGGTATTAAACGTACTGCACTGCAGTGGTTTGAATCATATTTATCAAATAGACTCCAATTTGTTCATGTAAATGGGGAGTCGTCTTCACACACTAAGGTTAATTATGGAGTCCCACAGGGTTCTGTGCTAGGTCCAATTTTATTTACATTGTACATGCTTCCCTTAGGCAGTATTATTAGAAAGCATTGCATCAATTTCCATTGTTATGCAGATGATACTCAGCTTTATCTATCCATGAAGCCAGATGACACACATCAGTTAGTTAAACTGCAGGAATGTCTTAAAGACATAAAGGCCTGGATGACCTCTAATTTCCTGCTACTAAATTCAGATAAAACTGAAGTTCTTGTACTCGGCCCCACAAATCTTAGAAGCACAGTGTCAAACCAGATACTTACTCTGGATGGCATTACTTTGGCCTCCAGTAACACTGTGAGAAATCTTGGAGTCATTTTTGACCAGGATATGTCCTTCAATGCACATATTAAACAAATATGTAGGACGGCTTTTTTACATCTGCGCAATATTTATAAAATTAGAAACATCCTTTCTCAGATTGACGCTGAAAAGTTAATCCATGCATTTATTACTTCTAGGCTGGACTACTGTAATTCATTATTATCAGGCTGTCCTAAAAACTCCCTGAAAAGCCTTCAGCTGATCCAAAATGCTGCAGCTAGAGTACTGACAGGGACTAGAAAGAGAGAGCATATTTCTCCCATATTGGCTTCTCTTCATTGGCTCCCTGTTAAATCCAGAATAGAATTTAAAATCCTTCTCCTAACATACAAGGTCTTGAATAATCAGGCCCCATCTTATCTCAAAGACCTCATAGTACCGTATCACCCCAATAGAGCACTTCGTTCTCAGACTGCTGGCTTACTTGTGGTTCCTAGGATACTTAAAAGTAGAATGGGAGGCAGAGCCTTCAGCTTTCAGGCCCCTCATCTGTGGAACCAGCTCCCAGCTTGGATTCGGGAGACAGACACCCTCTCTATTTTCAAAATTAGGCTTAAAACTTTCCTTTATGATCAAGCTTATAGTTAGGGCTGGATCAGACAACCCTGAACCACCCCTTAGTTATGCTGCTATAGGCCTAGGCTGCTGAGGGGGGTCCCATAATGCACTGTTTCTTCTCATTCACCTTTATTTACTTGTTTATACTTCACTCTGTACTTAATCATTATTATTAATCTCTGGCTCTCTTCCACAGCATGTCTTTTGTCCTGTCTCTCTCCACTCAGCCCCAACCGGTCGCAGCAGATGACTGCCCCTCCCTGAGCCTGGTTCTGCTGGAGGTTTCTTCCTGTTAAAAGGGAGTTTTTCCTTCCCACCGTCGCCAAGTGCTTGCTCATAGGGGGTCGTTTTGACTGTTGGGTTTTCTCTGTGTTATTGTAGGGTCTTTACCCACAATACAAAGCGCCTTGAGGCGACTGTTTGTTGTGATTTGGTGCTATATAAATAAAATTGAATTGAATTGAATTGAATTGAATATAAAGGGGTAGATGTGAGCCTGTCTAACTTCTGGACAGATCACTGGTGATCTGGTGGATGTTAACAGATTAAATGCACAACAGCTAATGACTGTAGCAAATATTAATATTTTACATATTATCATTCATTTGATGTAATATTATCCAATTTTGGTGAGCATGTGCAAATTGTAGCATCAGTTTCCTGCTCTTAAAGTTCTTAGGTATTTTCCTGCTGTCTGCCTCAGTGTGTTGTGCATTCAAAGAAGCCCTTCTTACATACTTAGGTTGTGGTTGTTTGAGTTCCTGTTGCCTTCCTATCAGCTCTAAGTAGTTTGGCCATTGTCCTCTAAACTCTGACATCAACAAAATATTTTCACACAGAAAACTGCCGCTCACTGCAAATTTTCTCTTTTCTTTCCCTTTTCTGATGCTCCGGTTTGAACTTCAGCAGGTTGTCTTGACCATGTCTAAGTGCAGAGTTGCTGGCATGTAAATGGCTGATTGGACATTTGCATTAACAAGCAGTTCAACAGGTGTGCCTTCCAAAGTGGTCAGTGGGTGTATATACAAACCTACATGACCTGTGGTTACTTTGGTATGAATGCCTCTTATTTGCTGCATGCCTCCTAATTATTTTAAAGTAAATAACACATAGTATTAGCAGAAAGCATAGACAGTATAAAACATTAATTGAAACATTGTTGGGTGTATCCTGGGGTTGTGAGGCCTGGGCCTGTTCTCCTCCCCTTCTGGGGTGGAATTGTGCTTCTGTGTTGCAGCCTGGTGCACCCGTGGGTCATTAAGCATCATCAAGGCCCTGTATTTGAGGACCAGCGGAAACTGTCACTCTTCGCCAGAGAGTCGTCTACTACTTTCCTGTGGTATTTTGGCCACCTCAGCTACTGATACTGTGTCTTTGTGGGTTTTTTTGGATCTTGTTTTTGCTTCTTCTCCAAGAAACTGCTCCGGGCCTATGAGCTCCTCTGACTTTCTGTTGTGTGCTCTGAAGAATTCAACAACCTGTGGATACACACCAGAATCTAAGCCATCAGCCCCCTCCCTGTGTGAAGTCAACATGTAACCAAGTAAGCTCGCCCTCTCTCCCCCGCACTGTATCAGCTCTGTCCCTAAAGCACAGTCATTAACTCTCCTCTTCTCTCCTGTCCCTAGATTCAGCCAGTACTCGGAGCCCTCACCAGCCACTTCTAAGGGACTCACCTCCCCCGTTAGTTGTCCTCTGTAAACACTTTCCTGCTGAGTTTATGGGCTCAGTTACTCAGTTTGGGTCACACTGAATAAAAATTAGGTCTGTTTTGTAAATCTTGGTAATGCAGTGTTTCAAGATGGAACTTTACTTTTGTTATGAAACCTCAGGCTTATAGTTAATGAGTTGTCAATCACACGACATTAGCTGACCTGCCCCTCCTTCTCACATCTTTTTTTTTTTTTTTTTTGCAACGGCTGGCAATGGCTCATTCCAAGGCTTCAAAACAGGGCATCTTTTACACTTTCTATGGTGGAACCCACAGAGTACTGGCTGTTAAAGAATTCAAATCAAAGGTTTTGGCTCAACATACAAATAAAGATCTTTTTCTACATCAGGTTTTATCTGATGCCATCAGTGAAATTATTCAACATCAGAACATATCAAAAATTATGTGCAGAACAGCAAATAATTGCCCAAAAAAAGATCAATTTGTAAGATTGGCAAGGCTGTTAAAACACATTTCTGCAGTTTGTTCTTGAAAGCAGGAGTAGATGAGAATATGTGATTCAGTGGCTATTTCAAAGCTTTGGTGGTGCTACTACAGATACATTTTTTCTAACTCTCAAACATTGATGGTAGAACAATCAAAAGTAGTTGTTCTAGGGTAAAAGCAGAGGCAGTGAAGAACTGAAATGTACACAGGTGCCAAGTGGTGTCACTTTAAAAAGAAAACAACCTTAAAATCAATCTTCTATTTGAGAAGTGGCAAAGTTCTCTCCGGCTGATATCCAGGTACATGGAATTCATCTAAAGACTGTTGACTGTCTGTTACTCAGAAAATAGTGTGAAGTATGACGAGTTTAAACCATGTATTTATTAAACCATTAAAAGTGATGTATATGCCCAAGTTATTCAGGCTAACCATCACCAATAAAGCATTTTAGAAAACAAAACATTTATGAGACAACTCAGTTTAGTCCACAACAGACGGATATCTTCCACATCCATGCAGCAGTTCTGATTTATACTGAAAGGTGTTGACAGCATTCACAGGTTCAATAGCTGTGACACTTCTTGGTTGCCATGAGCACCAGTTAAACTTTGGAAGGTTTCTTGAAGTCTCTGGGTCTTGTGTTTTCATAGACAACTGTATCCATCTCCTTTTTCTTCTGCTTCTTCTGTGGAACACAAAGCCAACAAACATGTAAGAATTTTATTTTTTTGATGAATAGAAGACATGTTCATTTTGTGTGTGGGGGGGGTAATAATTTAATTTTAAATAATTATTTTTGATCTCCTTAGTGGCTTATTACTGACTGATTACTCCACTGGCTGCCATAACTACTCATCTGACCATCTAGTACAAGGAAATACACTAGGAGAAGGGCCTAACGCTTCTCATCTACATGCACTGACATGGCCATGATATTATTCCTCCTATATATTTGTGAATCATAGAGATGGATGTGTGGTAAAATCCCAGCAGATCAACACTGTCAATGAAATCCCTTTTCTTTCCCTTTTCTGATGTTCTGTTTGAACTTCAGCAGGTTGTCTTGACCATGTCTAAATGCAGAGTTGCTGGCATGTAAATGGCTGATTGGACATTTGCATTAATAAGCAGTCAAGCAGGTGTGCCTTCCAAAGTGGTCAGTGAGTTTATAGACAAACCTACATGACCTGTGGTTACTTTGCTATGAATACCTCTTATTTACTGCATGCCTTCTAATTATTTACAGTAAATAATATACAGTATTAGCAGAACGCATTATTCAATTACAATTCAATTTTATTTATATAGCGCTAAATCACAACAAATAGTCACCTCAAGGCACTTTATAGTTTAGGTAAAGACCCTACAATAATTACAGAGAAAACCCAACAGTCAAAACAACCCCCTATGAGCAAGCATTTGGAGACAGTGGGAAGGAAAAACTCCCTTTTAACAGGAAGAAACCTCTGGCAGAACCAGGCTCAGGGAGGGGCAGTCACACTGTGGAAGAGAGCCAGAAATTAATAACTAGTGATTGAATATAAGCAGTGTATAAGCAGAGTAAAAAGAGGTGAATGAAAATAAACACTCTGTGCATCATGGGAACCCCCCAGCAGCCTAGGGTTATTGAGGCAAAACTAAGGGAGGGTTCAGGGTCACCTGATCCAGCCCTAACTATAAGCTTGATCAAAAAGGAAAGTTTTAAGCCTAATCTTAAAAATAGAGAGGGTGTCTGTCTCCCGAATCCAAGCTGGGAGCTGGTTCCACAGAAGAGGGGCCTGAAAGCTGAAGGCTCTGCCTCCCATTCTACTTTTAAGTATCCTAGGAACCACAAGTAAGCCAGCAGTCTGAGAGTGAAGTGCTCTATTAGGGTGATACAGTACTATGAGGTCTTTAAGATAAGATGGGGCCTGATTATTCAAGTCCTTGTATGTTAGGAGAAGGATTTTAAATTCTACTCTAGATTTAACAGGGAGCCAATGAAGAGAAGCCAATATGGGAGAAATATGCTCTCTCTTTCTAGTCCCTGTCAGTACTCTAGCTGCAGCATTTTGGAACAGCCGAAGGCTTTTCAGGGAGATTTTAGAACAGCCTGATAATAATGAACTACAATAGTCCAACCTGAGGAATTGTCAATCACAAGTCATTAGCTAATCATTCAGATCCACCCATCCTCTCACTTCCCCTTTTAGTTTTTAGGGGTTTATTTATTTATTTATTTTGTTTTATTGCAAACAATAGGCAATGGCAGAAATGCCCATCTCAAGGCTTTAAAATGAGACATCATTTACACTGTCTATGGTGTAACATACAGTTTTTAACTCAACATACAAGTAAAGACCTTTAACTACATCCAGGTTTTATTTAATGCTGCCAGTGAAAATTTGTGTTCTTCATACAGCTGATGAGAATCAGTGCTAAAAATGCACACCTTGCAGGTCTGAGATCAGCAGCTCTTGAACTTCTTACAAACTAAACTGAGTTGCTGTTTATGCTCCAATCAGCAAAGAGCCAGTCAGAGAGGATCAGTAGCTGTTATGATGCCAATTACATGGATGTGTACTTGTACTGACTTTGTGTCTTTAACTTACTTTTTCAGTGACACAAATCCAGATTTCACTGACTGTACTTTATAAGATATTTTAGGTTTTTCTTTTTCTTTTTATCAGTATTACTGAAATATATTCTAATTTTATGGCTAAAGAATTGTAATCAGTACATAGAGTGCACATGTTGTTGTGGGGTTGTGTTGAGGTTCTGAGTATTAGAACACTCCTGTAATCACATTAAAAAAAGAAAAAAATGATCAGAATCAGTTGATTAAGTTAAATTAATCTGTCCATTTAATCTTTCATATTATTTTCAATTAAGGCTTTACACTGTACTGATCATGTTTTTATTAACAATAACTTGAACTGCTTTTAAAGCTGGATATTTAAAATAAAAACTCTGAGTACCAAGGCTGAATATGTAACAAGAGTTGGTTCTGAAAAACAACTTCAGCAGAAAAAGTCATCATAAATTTGATCTTAATAGTATGTTAAATATCATAATCTGGTTTCAGCTCTTCAATATTAGGCTTTGCCATTAAAAAAATCAATGAGTGAGGGCAGCAGCACTGTACAAAACAATAAAATCTGAAATATGAATCATTAAAAAAATTTTTTTACATAAAAATAGCAATTGAAGATGAAGACCTGCCAACAGATCTCCATCTAGAAAAGAGAGTTTGGTTTGTTTACTGACTTTGACCAGATTTAATATGTAATAATAATAATAATGATAACTTATTTGTAAGCACCTTTCAAGACAGCCAAGGACACTTTCCAGAGCTGAGAACAAAACAAATCACAGAGAAAACATAAAGGCACAGAATCAGAAATGAAACAGCCAAAGGAACTACAGTGAGTATACATGTTGAACAGGTGAGTTTTGGCAGTTTTGGTGATGGTGCGATTTGAGAGGGATTTGAGAGGGAGAGCGAATAGAAAAGAACAACAATGATCAATACAGGAGACAACAAGACTGTGAACAAAGATGGAGATTTCTTAGATGTGGTTTGGGAAATATTGATATTAGAGTGAAAAGATAAAGAGCTGTTGAGGATGAGACCCAGACTCCAAACCTGTGCCAAACAGAGATAAACAGCTCAACCACATACAGGCAGCTTCGGTTAAAGCCTCTTTCTTTTATTTCTTTTATTTTGCAAGTCCTTTGCAAGCAAATGTTTGCAGAATTTCAGCCATGTTTCAGTGAATTAGAATCAACAAACTGATATCAGCTAGAAATTGGTGAACTGATAAAATCAGCCATGTGTGGATGCCTGCCAAGAATACTGTGAGAAAGTTTTCAGTCTCCTCAGCAATTCATCTTTGGTTTATACTGCATTACCGTTAATGAGGAAAAGCTCCTGATCTGAAGCCCAGTAGATTTCTCTAGACAGGGTAAATTCATTCATGTGTACTGAGTTATTTCTAATATTAAAACATTGTCCATCCATCCATCCATTCATTCTCTTCCGCTTATGCTGTTCAGGGTCGGGGGGCTGAAGCCTATCCCAGCTGTCATAGGGCGAGAGGCAGGGTACACCCTGTACAGGTCACCAGCCTGTCGCAGGGCCAACACAGAGAAACAGACAACCATTCACACTCACATTCACACCTATGGGCAATTTAGAATCATCAATTAACGTAACCCCAGTAACTGCATGTCTTTGGACTATGGGAAGAAACCCACGCAGACATGGGGAGAACATGCAAACTCCACATTAAAACATTGTAGCAACCAAAAACCCTTTCGCCCGATGCCTAACAACTGATCAATTTTTCTGGCTAACTAAGAATGTTCATTTACAGGTTAGCTTACGAAACATAAATTTAATTTACCAAAAAAAGTACGATGAGGCCTCAAGTCTCTTATTAATCCAGCTTAAAATAGCTCTCATATTTTTTGAAACGGATGATTCTGGAAACTAAACTGCACCTCATCTTGCATCCCTACTCTACCTGCAGTTCCTGCAGAAAGATATTTTTTAGTTTATTGTGATTGCAGCTGTCAATCAAAGCTGTCAGCCATGGTGTTACAATTTTTACAGCATCAGGTTTGTAATTCAAAGCAAACTTGTGAGAAAATCAGTCCCCTGAACTCAAATCAGAACTACATAAAATGGCAGAAACCATCTTTGTTTTCATCTGAGTTGAACTTTTTGTTTGTTTTATCACTAACGTGTCAGCCAGACATGGGGGTGATAGAGATGTCTGCTTCAGTTCTGGGGAGCCCTCAACCATGTTTTATACAGTCACCTGTTCCAGCAGGAAGGCACAACTTTTACTCTGAAGGTGAATGTTCCCCAGACAACTATGGCAATCTGTTATTCACCAAAGCAATTGGAGAAGCGACCTCTTGCATCCAATTTCATCTAATGATACCCAATATGGGAATGAGGCCTTAAGAGAAGAAGAACCTTATTTTGATTCCTTTACTTACTTTCCCTACTGCAGGCAAATGAGTGAAATCCATCCATGTGTTTATTCTTACCCATAGAGCAATGGTTATGCAGGTGATTGTCAGGCTATAGACCAATAAAGCACCACATCCTCCCCACATCACCACCTCTGGGATTAATGGAGACTTGCATGCACAGCTCTTAACAGGTGTGACACTGGCATTGATTGATGACAAAGGCCTCTCATCTGAAATTTCACAAGAAGTTCATATTAGATTTATATTTATGTGAAAAAGAAATACCTCCTGCTTAGAACTTGATGAACTTTTGTTTGTTTTGCATATTTGGAAGAGGAAAAATACACTTTTAGTAATTTTTGTAATTTAAATACAGGGGAAAATAACAGATTTTCACTACATTTATCACACTTCAAAAGCTATTGAAGCATGTGGTGTCATCATTCCAAGAGCTCTGCTATTACGAAAAAGGTTTTAGGTGTCTGGGCGTTTGTTTAAAAGAAATGCTTCGATTTAAGGAAAACTTTCTACAAATGGCAGATTTCATATTACTGACCATTTGCACACCTTATAATGAAGAAGCAAGTTTCCCAAACTTTTAGGCCATCATCTGCAGGTAACCCTGACTGTCTCCAAACTCCAAACCAAAAATCCTAGCTTAAAGATGTAGGTGCAACCTGTCAGCTGCCTGAGGATTTTACACAACTGTGATTGAAGAGCCTAAATGAGAATGAAGCCATCAATTTGAGCGGTAAAAGACTCTTTATCTGAGTCTGTGGTGTTCAAAGAGCTTAGCCTGACTCCAGCAGGCCATCGACTCCAGTAGCAGTTGATAACTTTTCTTAACTTTGTGAGGCATTGGCAAGCACTGATAAAAGCAAAAGCTGTTTTTGAGATTTCTGGATGCATTCTTCATTCAGCCACACCTCACAGAATCCCATGAGTTTGTGAATAATTGTGAATAACAGACTCTTTAAATTTTAGAGGAAATTATGTAGCCACATTGTGTTTGATTTTAAATTTGCTTTAAAAAACAATATGAGGAGCTTCTCGTCAGTTCAGTTACCAACCTTTTTGTCTATTTGTTTAGTGCCAGTTATTAATTTCACTATAATCCTAGTAATAGAAAAAAACTATAGTTTGCTAGTAAAAATAAGGCCTAATATCTGACTATTGACTATCTATTGACTGCTTCACAACCTTTGGATTCAAGAATTCTGCACAGTATCAAAGAGTGTTTGAGCAATATGAGGCCATCTGCCTGAAAGCTGACGCTGAAATGGAAGTGAACCTTTCAACTTGATCATGATCTTGGACACAAAATGAAAAGGAATGGCTTAAGAAAAATTAATAGTTTTGTTAATAGGGTGATGACACCCCCCCCCAAACCACCACCCAATGCTTTCATAATGATAATATCAATACCAGTGAAAAAGATATATACAGTACATGATGTGGACATGACTTTGTGTATATGAGTCGCGTATTTTACCTGTCACATTGACTTGAGTTGTTTTACAGTTCTGTTTGTATGGTGGAGGATAAATCTTCTCAGTCATGCAGCAGTATACCCCACTCTCACTGGCTGTGACTTCAAACTGTGCCGTGTGGTTCTGCTTAAAGAAAGCAAATATACGGTCATTTCTACTGAGAGCCTCGTCATGAAAGAAGACAGGTGAGGCAGTTCAGACTTTGTGAAAGGAGTCTGATCCAGGTCAGTGAGTCAGAGAAGCTCACTTCTGACTCGCTGTCAGTAAGCACTGCTGTTTTTGCCACTGTTAGCTACTGTTATCCTCTGTTAGCTGCTCTGTTAGCCGGTGTTGGTGAAACTGTCTTTGAAGGTGATGCAACTTTGCTGGACTCTTAGTGAATAAACTCTCATATGGTGTGAAAATGTTTTGTTAGTTTCTAACCACCTGTTGTTATTTAGCCAGCTCTTGTCACCTACCCGGGAGGTTCATATGTCTAATCTACTGACAATATAACAAATCATGAATAAATAAACATGTTTATGCACATTTTCATGTGTCAGAGCTCTGACTTTGGGATATGAGGCTTGAGGTGACAAGGAAAAGGATACGATGCTGGTTGTGTTGTCACTTTCCCTTTTGCTTTTTGGTGAAGGGGGACTCCTTTTCCCACAATAAAACACAGGTATGATCCTTCTTATCTTGAGTCTGAAGGTGCAGGCACTTAAATGTCCCTCCACAGCAGGCTAACATCTACAACTCCTCTTCTGCTTTTGGTGTACTGCGTATGTGACCAATGTAGCTATATACATTAAATGCAATTACTGGAAAGGGATATGTTCTTCCTTCCACTATATTCAAATATGGTTCAGGAACATGGTGGCTTGCATCAACCTGCTCCCACTCCTTTTAATTTTGAATAGATTAATAAATCTTGTAAAACTATCCCACCTCTGCACATGTCTAAATCACCTCAGCCTTGCCTTTCTAACTTTGTCTCCAAACTGCTCAACCTGAACTGTCCCTCTGATATACTAATTTCTAATCTTGTTCATTCTGATCGCTCCAGTGACAATCTTAACGTCATCAACTCTGCCATCTCTTTTGGTGCTACCATCTCCAAATCATACATCACAGCAGGTCTCACTACCATCTTGTTAAACCTTTCCTTTCGCTCTTGCTGCTTTCGTTCTGTCACAAATCACTCGTCTCCACCCACTCCATGCTATCTCCACTCTCTTCTTCACCTCTCTAATGCACTGCCTGCTGCTTTGGATGGTTGACCCCAGGTATATAAACTCATCTACCTTCACTACCTCCTTGCATGTTCTCCTTTCTCCTCTCATTCACATGCATTCTGTCTTCCTTCTTCTGACTTTCAGTCCACTTCACTCCAGTTCATGCCTCCTTCACCAGATTCTCTTCCACCTGCTCCCTGCTCTCACTACAGATCACAATGTCATCTGTGAACATCATTGTCCACAGAGACTGCTACTTAACATACCCTCCGCTCTCCTCTTTTGTTGTCTTTGGCCAACAGTAGCGGTTTCCTCCGGTACCCTGTTGGCTAACAGCACTTGGGCCTCAACCGACCTGCTATAGAAATTTCATTCTTTATGATCTACAAATTGGATTTGGCTGAGATTTTATGCCAGATATACTTCCTGATGCAAGTCTTTATCCAGGCTTGAGACCAGAATAAGAGTATACAAGCTTTAAGAAGATATAGTTAAATGTCTTGTCCTTGCCTGGAGCAATGGGATATACATTAATTGAAATAATGATCTGACTTAAAAGGCACTTAAGTTGTAATATGCACACTGTCATGCCTTTGGCCCACAGTTTTGTCTTTTTTTGGTTGTTTGTTTTTTTGGTCTTTCAAGTTCTGCTGTTTTTAAATTTCTTTAGTTGTGTTTCAAAGTTTATGGTTTAGATTCTTAGTTTATTGTCGGTTTTGGAGTTTTGAATGTTTCTTTAGTGTTTTAGGTTTGTGTATTTAGTTTTCTGTTGTGGCGTTTGTGGTTTTCCCTCAGTGTACCTGCCTGTGTGTCAAGTCTCCATTTCTGTCATGTTTAGCCATTTCCTATTGGATTTTGTAAGTCCCGTGTCCCTGCACATTGTGTTCAGTTTTGCTTCCTCTATCTTGTTTTCTTCTGATTAGGTTCAGCTGTGTACTCTTGTGTTTGTCATTTCCCTGATTAAACCAGTGTGTTTCTACTTTGTTGTGCCATCCCTCATCTGCTGTGTATTTTTCCATCTTCTATGAGATTCCTGGTTTGTTCTTCAGGCTCCAGTTCAGCTATGTTTGTACTTTTTTGGGGGGGTTTTGGGGTTTTTTTTGGGGGGGGGTCAGCAATAAAGCTGTTTTTTGTTGTTTAGTTCAGTCATGTCTCCTGAGTCCTGCATTGGTGTCCATTTCCTGCCTGTCACACAGTTAGTCCATGAAAGGATGCAATAAATATATTTACCTCCTGAAAACATTTAAGTCTAGTAATCAGATGAATTCTTCATGTTTTAAGTGCAGAGTAATAATTGGAAAGTAACAACATGAGTTGGTTATACAGAGAAACTGTAAAATAGCTTTAAGGAACATTACACCAAGAGCATTTGATCATTATTTCATCCATACAAAAAGTACTAGACTATAAACAAAAAGAATTGAGGTTGTTCTGAAGATTTTGTGCTGATGTCAGTAACAGCAGATGTGTGTGTGGTGTCTGAAATGATATAATCATGCTGACATGTATTTCCCACATCCTGATTATACTTCTCTAGCAAACCTCAAACACCAAAAATGTCTTCTTGTTAAAAATGAGTTCTTCCTCCCCACCATTGCCATGTTTTACTCATCTAATCATTGGTTCTCTCTCTCTGGAATATTGTAGGCCCTTTACCTTACAATATTAAGCACCCTAAGTCAACTGTTTTTGTGTATTAGCATTATATTAATGAAATAAAATAAAATTGTATTTCATTTAAAACATTTTCAAATTGTCTTTTATGTACAGAACCCAAATTATTCATTTTGGTCACACTGTTGTGGATCTGTTATTGGAGATGCCTTTTCAAATGGAAATGTCACCTTTTGTGTTATGGCCTTCACAGTCACCAGATCTGACCTCATTTGTGTACCTATGGGAGATTTTGGGACCAAGTGTTAGACAGAGCTCTCCACCATCATCAAAATTCCAAATGAGGTAATATATGAAGAATGTAATCCAACCCATCAATAAAATTGCACTGCCTTTTAGAATTGATGCCAAAGAGCACTAAATATATTCTGCACAAAGATGCATACCTACTTACTAAAATACTTCATAAAGGGCATGAAACAATTTCAGTCCTTTGAAAATGGTCACGTGGATGTCATGACCTCGATTGCTCATAGGTGTGACCTGTGTACTGTAGATGCCTACAAACCCCAACTTGGAATTTCAGTGCAGTACATTGTGAGAGTAGAAGTGAGATAATGTGGTTTCCTCAACAGTCCAACAGTTATTGCAACTTAATAAAAGCTTCCTCCGAGACAAAAAAGGCAGGATGAATATTTTGAGTAAAAATAGTTCATGTACATTATTGCATATAAACTAAATGCTTATATAATTTTGGTGCATAGTGGCTAAGAAGTCCAGTGTACTGTGCTGTACTGCACTCCACTGACATAGAAAACAAAAATCAACAGAACTGAACCGTACGTGATACAAAAATCTATATTAAAGGTTTTTTAATGTCTCTGGAGCTTGAAAAAGTTCTTTCTGTTTCTTGAAGATGTTTCACTTCTCACCCGAAAGGCTTCTTCAGTTCTCAAACCAAGTGGTGGAGAGACCCAGGTATACCAAAAATGTGGCAGCTAAAGAAACCTACAAGCTCTCAGACATTTGCATAAATAGCTGAACACTTGAGCTCACACACTTACCTTATTCAGGCAGACTTTAGTGATATGTTTTTTATTGAAGAACAGCTGATACTTGATCTCTGAGGCTGGGAAAGATGGACAGGAGACCATCACTTTAGCAGACTCAGGTACTGAGAGGATGGGGCCATCTGATGGACAGAAAAACAAAAAGCTAAAAATTAGACAAAATGACAAAACATAAGGTTGTGGCAGAGTCTCACATTGTTTTTGGTCATACCTGACCAATAACAATGGTCATATCAGAGTTATAGTTTACAGTGTGATCTGCATCATCAACACTGTTTCCACAGGACCTGAAAGACCATAAAGTTGTAATAAATATAAGCAGCATATCTTTTCACCAGAACCTGTATATAGCATTTAGATGCATAACTAACCCATGCCATGCACATATATGAACTGTGTATTCTGTATTTCTCAGCTTTTATGAAATGTTTTCCTGACATCAAATTTATGATGAGCAGCAAAAGTAAGTCAAAATTATTTATAAAGCTGACCAAAGTGCTGTACAAAGTATGCATACCTGAGCAAATAAGCAGACACACATATATATTTACATGTGGACTAGTAAGCAGACACAAAAACAGAGACACACAACTAGAGAACAGTAGGGGACAAATCTAGGTATAATGTATTATAGTGATCCAGATGCAAAGCAATAAAGGCATGGAAGGATCTTTCTAGAGCATGAAAAGATATGAGCTTTTCAATCATTGTTAATGGCTAATGGCCATTTTTGACAATACTGAAGTACTGTCTCACTCACACTGGCTTTTAATACAGAAGAGCATCTGAAAACATGCTGGAACATATTGATGGACCATAACCAGAAGAGAGAAGCTGTTCAGATCTGCAGCTGGATTCACACCAGGGATGTTGCCACCAACAGCTAGAATTCCATCTTTGCAAGCCATGGCCTTGCAGAAAACACCAGGCCAGAATGGCTGAAAACATGCTCTGATTTGGGTAGTTTCAAAACCAGCTGTCAAGTCGTGTGGTGGAACTGGTATTTCCCTCAGTTGTTACTGTAAGGCAGTTGTCTCAAACATGAATTGAAACATGAACTGATACATTTTCAGCTTCAGCTGAACTGGCTAGCTAGAGCAGCTTGTCACTGCAGTGGGACCTGCTAAATACTGCCACTGTACTTTTGACAAGGGGTATATATTTTTACCCATGTATCTTATACAAGGGTAAACTGTGAGTGGTCCCTCATGACTACTTGTAACCTAAATATAATGACATAACCTCATGTCTTTATGCTGTTGGAAGAGGACTGGACAACCCAGATATAGAATAAAACTAGTCAGAAAAATGTGAAGTGCTTTTTATTTCATTTAAAAAATAAAAGATTTTTCTTCTTCCAAGCACAGACTGCCTCTTCATATTGCTCCCATTAAAATGTTTTACTGGGCACATACACTCACGGGCCACTATTAGGTCCACTTTGCTCATAATAGGTTGGACCGGTTTTGTCTGCATAAGTGTCTTAATTCTTTGTGCTATAGATTCAAAAAGGTGCTGGAAACATTCCTCAGAGATTCTGCTTCATATTCACATGATTGTATCATGTAGTTGCTGCAGATATATCATCTGCACATCCATGATGCAAATCTCCTATCTTACCACATCCCAAGTATTCTCTGTTGGATTTAATTTTTAATTATGGAGCAAGATCATAACATTTTTGGATTTTACTTTATAGTTTAGTTTTATTTCATTGTAACTTTTAATTCCAATTAGTTTTTAGAGTGGTTTTGCTCATTTTTTTAGTTTTTATTTTCATGCTTTTTAATGCTTTGTTTAAATTTAGTTTTCATTTACTTTAGAATTAGTTTTAGTTTCTCATACTTTATTTGTCAGGCGAAAGATTCAAGGTGCAACAGTAACTATTGTGTAATAGGAACGCAACTAAAGATACAAAAACCTGTGTTCAACACCCAACAACCAACTGTTGCATTATGTGGTAAATGTGTGCAATACTCAGGACACACATGAACATAATGAGACATCAACAGAGAGAAACATAACGAAAAACCCAATACCAAAACCAATACCGAAACCCAATAAAATCTTCAATAAACTCCCAATAAACTTCAGCATCAGTGCAGTAGATTAACAATATCTTGCATGTGGTGTATAAGATCCAAATGCAGCTGTAATTCAGCTTTGAAGGAATCGAAGCTCAAATCCAGCTGCATCCTGATGTTATACATCACATGATGCTGGTTCTCTGTCTCAGAGAGCTAGCTTGGTTAGATACTCACTAATTAGACTTTAGCGCTGGGTTTTTGTAGGGCCCTACATAAATTGCAAACAGCGTTGCCACGTGTATGTTTGTATAGCTGCATTATGTGTGCGGTTGTGTGCCAGTGTTTTATATGGAGTGCGAGCTGACAAACAAAAAATGCTGGGACTTTTTCCCCCCTTTGGGCCTTGCTCTTTGTGGTCAGTTTTTTGTCCCTCTGTCTTTTCCACTTTGTTCATTCCCTCACGTCCATTCTGATAGTTTCAGCAGTTTTCCTTCAGGAATTTGCTGCCATTTGTGAGTCCCTATATTGACGCTTTGATTATTATTCCTGATTGTTATTCTCTCACTGATAAATTCAAAAACTGCTACAAAAAGAACCCGGAAATTCACAGGAGAACTCAACAGTGCTGGGCAATTGCAATCGTTGCCAGCAGCGTGGACCCAATGTGTAGTTACATTTCTCAGAAGGTGTACATCAGGTTGTGCTGCAGTTTACTGCGTAGGTTCAGAGGGGTTTTCATAGCCACCTTGTGCGTGCTTCTCAGGTGGACCTTGAGTTTGGTGCAGTTTTTCCAGTTGAGAATTATTCCACACATTTTGTCATCATCCACAACAAGACACTTGCTTCTATCTGTCATCAGCTTCAAGTATCTGCTTCTATTGTACTCAAAGAAATCCCATATGGGACTCTGCTGCTTTCTCCCAACTTTTGCTGTTGCCATTATTTTGCAGACTAGCACAGTGAGCAGATGCACACACAGTGACGTGCTGTATGGCACTCCCAGCTAAAACTGCTAGAGCAGAAAAATGATTTCATATCAATCCATAAGGCTTTTAAATAAACTGACAAACACAAAAACAAAGAGCATTTTGTCTATAAATTCAATTTGTTTTAGTTAGTGAGTGTCTCACTGTGGCTCTCCATATATAATAAGCAAGAAATCATAGTGGCAACCATTTTACCATCTTTGGAACAATAGATCAGGAGTTTTAATCCTGACCAGAGCATGCATTCAATAAGGCTCCCAAGCCTAGACCCTCCATGATACCTACTGTAAGCTTACCTCTGACTATGAGATATACGATTGAAGCCATACCAACTCAGACATCACCTGGAATAACAAGGTCCATGTCAGGTGTTGAGGAACCAGGACATACTGAACAAGAAGTGGGCTGCAAACAAGTGGACACAAGATGAGAACTGTTGGAATGCTACTGAAGAGGATGTGGGACCTATGGATTCTTCGACGCTCAACAGCCACACTAACATCAAAACAACTAGTAGCTAAGTTACAACATCTGCAAGAAGCAACTGCTATTGCAACTAGAGACCGACGAGGTAAAACACAAATGCTATGAAAAAGGGGAGCCCGGACGTCAGGTCAGGCGGGAGATATCATCATCCCCACACTCTGAGGGTGGGTAACCAAGCCCGAAGAATGCCAAGAATGCAGCTGACCTGAATAGATGATCATGGCTAAACTGGAAATCTAGATCCTCCGTAGCCAATTACAAAGAATATGCAAAGTACCCTCTGAAAGTCTACTACAACCGTGTTTTCAGACTGTGGTAAAGGAGTGAATTTGAAATCAGCTTGAGTGAAATTACTATTATAACCACATGTTGCCTGTAAGGTTTGGGCCAAAACGTAATTGTCTGCCATAAAGTAATTTATGTCTGATGTTTCTATGTGATTTTATGTGTAATGTCTTTGCTTATACTGGTAAACAAAAAAATAAAATAAAAGGAAAAAAAAGAGTGCAGTCAACGGGATTTGTGAATGACCTCTATATCAAATAAGAAACGACCTGTTTTGCAAAAATCTTCGTGACTCTTACAATACAGTCATTTTTGGCTACTTAAAATACCTTTGGAAAATGGCAATTTTATATTTTTTGTGATTTCTACTGCTCTCATGGCCATGTTTCAATACAAGTCATTTACAGCAATATAAATACAGGCAATATTTTTCTGGCAAATACCGGAAATCACTTGTTGGCAGACGATCACTTTTTGGCACAATACCTGTCCTAAGGGTCGTGTTTGACTAGCCAAATATTTCCTGAGGTGGTACTCATTGTGAAAAGTTTGAACCGCTATACTAGAAGATGTAAATGCAGTACTACGGACAGTCCCTAGTTCAACTGTGTGACTTTCAGATACAGACGGACAAATTGGTGATGGCCAACCAACCGGACATAGTAGTGTTGGACAAGCAGAGGAAGAGTGCCGTAGTGATAGATGAAGCAATATCAAGCGAGGGCAACATCAGGAACAAGGGTCATGAGGACCTCAATAAATACCAAGGGCTAAGAGAAGAGACAGAGAGGATGTGGAAGGTGAAGGTAACAGTGTTCCCGTGGTAATGAGAACACCTGGGGCAGTGACCCCCCAAACTGGGAGAAGGGCTCCAGCATATTCAAAGAACGACATCCAAGATCTGAGATTTGTCAGAATTGTTTCTCTTTTTTCAGTTGCTTTCTTGCCTTCTCTCTTGCAATATCATTACCACTTTCTCTTCTTTATGAGATCATTTAGGCTTGGTGACATAGTGCATTATCCTGCAGGGAGCAGCCACCAGAAGATGGGTACACTGCGTTCATAAAAGGAGGGACGTGGTTAACAACAGCACTCAGGTACACTGTGGTGTTAAAACGATAGTCAGTTGGTACTAAGGGGCCCAAAGTATGAAAAATCGAATCTCCACCCCATTACACCACCAGCAGCACAGACCCTACCATCTGAATGTTGCAATAAAAACTGAGACTCATCAGACTTAACTGACAGGAGTGGCACCCAATCTTCTCCCAATCTCCTTCAGGTTTTGACATATTGAGCATTCAGAGATGCTCTTCTGAATTGCTTGCTTATAACAAATGGTTATTTGAGTAACTACTGCCTTCCTGTCAGCTCACAGCGGTCTGGCCTTTGGTGTTAAAAAGGCAGTATTGGGAAGAGAACTGCGGCTCACTGGATATTTCCTCCATTTCAGTTTTTTTTTTAATATGGTTTCTGGTGTTTACATGTTCTAGAAAAGTGTAAAAGCGTCGTTATAAACAGGTCACCATGCCTGAGGCACCTGTAGCAATTGATGGCTCCCCATCAGTGTTTATGTTTAGGGTTGTTGTTGTTGGGTTTCTGTTCCTGTTACTGTGTGGTGTATGTGGTAATATGATGAACTGAGAGCTCCATCCTAAAATGGAAATATTGAGAATAAGTACTCTGAGTAAATTAAATAAATCTAGGTCATTCATAGTGACTTTTTCTTGTCTTTTAATTTGCTAAGGTTAAATTAAGTGCTTTTAACTTAATTTAATATAAAGTAAAAGAGCTGTTTTTAATTTTAAGTTTATGTGAGTTATTCTTTCTAAGTACCGCACATTCAGAATAAGTATAACTCACCCCTTACTTAACTGTTCTGAGCCAATGAGTTTGCACATTATGGATGTGGACTGTGCATGTAAGGACAGAAATGGACTTTTACTGAACCCCGCGCATTAGCATTTAATTCATGGTCATATCGCACAATATAGAGTACCAAGAAACTGTCGGCTGGAAGAATGCAAATATTTATAGCTTAAGGACTGTCCATAGTAAAGTATGTCATTAAAATTCTGTTTATAAACTCAACATCATTAATAATTGCAAACCAGAGAACACAGCAAAGTGAATAAAAATACTCCAACACAGAATCACTAAGAGAGACTCTGACTCCAGATGGCTGACAGGGAAAATGAAAGCTCTCAATCGTTCTGAAAGTTGTAATGTTGGTAAAAACACTCACCTAGCTGTTATTCTGAAGTTATTTTATCTTCAATTTTACTCGTCTTACCTGAGCATTCTGTGCCTTCTCCAGCACCGAAACACACCATCACCACCATACACAGAACCCCGACTATCATCGTGTCCTCCTTTTAGGCTGCTAAGCTGCCAGTGTTTGATGGTGGTCTGTGATGGGCACAGCTATCCTCTGCTGCTAGGTGTGAGGGGCTTTGTCACATGCCTCACTTTCTAAAAACTATTTGCCACGTTCTACCAACATGTTAAATATTACAGCTGCTGAAGAGAGGCATGCAGCTTACTCAGACAGGAGCATTTCCTGTGTAAAGCTGTGAAACTATAGAAAAACAAATACCCACGTGCGCGCGCACACACACACACACACACACACACACACACACACACACACACACACACACACAAACACACAAGTTTACAGGTAAGCCTGCAATAACATGTACACAAGTATAAAAAAAAACTACAAACATGAATGCCAGTGTGACTGTACATATGCACATACAACATATTTTTCATACACAGGGAATAGGTGAGGGGATGTACAGACCACAGAATAGTACAGGTGGGTGAAAGGGGATCTCATCTAACTGACATTCAGGGGTTTATAACTACAGCTAACTGCTACTTTTGTTCTAAGTTTTTTTGTGTATCTGTGCCCATTACTTCTGAAAAAACAAAATAGCTCTGCAGCTGATCTATGCTAAATCTGTCATGTATGTGTTTTAAACTCAAGGATGTTTTACATGTGGGCGTGGGGAGGGGGCTGGTGGGAGGATGATGTTTTTTACATTTCTCTTTCATACTTTTTTAAAATCTTTTAAAAGAAAGGAAAATTAAGTAGAAAAAAGATCAAGGCAAAATCTGTGGGTTATGCAAAACAGATGGAAGCGTCCTGTGTAAGTTTGGCAGTTAAAACGCTTGTGGTTCTGCACTGTAGTAATAAAAATGAACTGAACATTCTGAAAGGGATGGCTACTATGAATAAATAAGAAATCGTTGAGTTTTCTTCACACCAGAGCAGACAACGCTGCAAGGAGAAAAATAATGTTTTGTTAGTAATAACATCCGTAGCACTAATTATTATTATAAGGCTGCTATTTACTAGTTTATATAGGGTGGTATATGGCTTTCAGATCCATGAAAATAGTGACGATTTTGAAATATATTTTCTTCATTTTGCATTCTGATTACTCAAAGGTTAAAGTAAAAACTTACATATTTGCACTATTCAAATTCAGGATAGGATATTTATCTTACATTATAAAGCATCATGAGGCAACTGTTTGTTGTGATTTGGAACTATATATAAATAAAATTGAATTGAAAATTGAACTTTCAATTCAATTTTGCAATCACCAGATGGTTTATATTGTAAGGTAAAAATCACCTACTGCTAGAAAAAGAGCATCAACAATCAGACGATCCTATCAACTCCATTTTAACAAGAAAGCTCTTTCATAACCTTTCTCAGGGCAGGACAGTCATCTTTTGAGACCAGCTAGGCAATGGTTCATCATGGTTGTGAAGCTGTTACTAAATAAATTTGGGGATGTCCTTCAGGTGGGAAATTAAAAAGAAATTTAAGTTTAAAGAAGAAGCCAGCATACCTGAAGAACAGTCCATTGTTTTTTCTTTCAGTTTCAGAGGGAATGTCATTATTGCCCAATAGTTAATAATTCCTCAGTGAGGGAGTTGAGGTATTAAGGGCGATGGACTGTGAAGTGGATTGAAGGGTTTAGTATAGCATCAGCAGTAATGCAGGCACAGTGTTGTGTGCTTGTTGTGGCAAGGCTTTTGATATGCTACTTATGGATGCTTTCCAGGCACGCCCAACAGGAAGCAGAACCCAAAGTCAATCCAGACCTTGAGATTATATAGTAGACAGCAAGACCCTGGTAATCCCTCGCGAGGAACTGGAAAACATTGCTTGAGAAAAGAGCATCTGGAATAGCCTGTTTAGCTTCCTGCCACCATGGCCCAACTTTGGATGGACTAAACAAATGATATTGCATTTTAAAATATGATGATTATCTTCAAAACTGGTATATAACAACACCTCTGCAGTTGAAGATTGTCCACTGAATGACACATATGGTACCCTAAAAAATTTAAAATTGTTTTGTACTGCTTTTGCACTGCTATGGATATATACACACACTACCTTCCTTTTTGAGTGAAAGGAGAAACCAAACACACAAACTGCCAGCAATATTTTCTCTTTTTTTTAACTTCTTTAAAAAAAAATTTTTTTATATATATATATATATATTAGACTTCTAGTAATATCATCGAAGTTAAATCTTTCTGGCCATGATGATCATGTAGAGAAACTCTAATATGGTGACAGCTCTAAATAACACAGTTAGTCTATAAAATTAGCAGTCTGGTGCTTCTTCTCTACAGACTGGCCTGGGGTGAATTCATATTCCTGGCTTGAATTGTTCAGTCTGTTATAGCATTATAGCATTGCTATAACATAAATTTGATTCTAATGTTAACAGGCCTTTGAAGGCATGTGAAAAAGTGAAGGTCTAAATTAAACTGGTTCTCAAAGATAACTGGACTTGTTCTTATTAAATGTTGTTTATTCTTCATTTGATTTAATGTGACAAATGAATTTTTACTCATATTGTGTTGTATGGCTGAGAAGTTCTCATGAAAGCTGCAACCCACATCTGCCACATCTTGGAGCAGGTGCACATAGCACATTCTCTCTCTCTCCCTCTCTCTCTCTCTCTCTCTCTCACACACACACACACACATGCACGCAGGGATGCACAGACCCACACACCCACACACATTTTCAGCATATCCTTATACAGTAACTGTCCTACTTTGGAAACAGTAACCCAAAAACTGGCTGTATGTGACATGCGTAGAGGACATTGGTAAATGTAATTGGTTGTTACATCATTGGTTTACAAAACAAGCAAACAAAACAGAAGCAACTCTTACTGTGAATAATCCACAAACTAACATTTAAACAGTTTCCAATTTCTACTTTAATCTGCATTTGTTAAACAGTCACAGTGAGACTGACAGCATACATTTGTAAGGCATCCTTATTGCTGCCAGTGTTAATGGGTGAGTTCACCTAGAGAAGGAGTGGAAAATATTTGGTGACCAGTTGCACTATATGTTATTACATCATAAGTACATAAGCAAATTTCTGTAAATATGCAGCAAAGTGACCATTTACAACACTAGAGGTCAGCAAATAAAAATATTAACTGCTGCTGAGTTTCTCCATGAAAAGATATGGTATGTTGCCAAAAGTATTCGCTTGTCTGCCTTCACACATATATAAACTTGAGTTTAATTCCAATTAATTTTTTTAAAGTGCCAAATCACAACAAACAGTTGCCTCAAGGTGCATTATATTATAAAGACCCTACAATAATTACAGAGAAAGCCAAACAGTCAAAAGGACCCCCTATGAGCAAGCACATGGCAACAGTGGGAAGGAAAATTTAACAGGAAGAAACCTCCGGCAGAACCAGGCTAAGGGAAGGGTTGTTATCTGTTATTTTAGAAATATTATGCAAATGCAAAAAAGCAGTCCTACATATTTGTTTAATATGTGCATTGAAGGCTTCACCCTTTTCCAGGACCATGACCTCAGACTTAGAGATGCTAATTCTCATGCCAGTCTCTTAACACTCAGCTGCGCACCATTCCACTTTGAGCTGGAGGCCACCACCTGATGAAGCCAACAGGACCGCATAATCCGCAAAGAGCAGAGATGAGATTCTGAGGCCACTGAGGCAGAAGCCTTCCGCCTCTTGGCCATGCTTGGGAATTCTGTCCATAAAAATTATGAACAGAATCGGTGACAAAGAGCAGCCCTGGTGAAGTCCAACACCCACAGGAAATGAGTCAGACTTTTTGCCGGCAATACGGACCAAGCTCTCATTACGGTTATACAGGGATTGAATGGCCCCCAACAATGGGCCAGACACCTCATACTCCTGCAGCAACTCCCACAGGATACCTCGAGGGATGCAGTCAAATGCATTCTCCAAGTCCACAAAACACATGTAGACTGGATGGGCAAACTCGAACATCCACTAGAGGATGATGAGCTGGTCCAGCGTTCTGCGATCATGACGAAAACTGCATTCAAGAGGATTCAAGAGGGATCTCTTGAATCCAAGGTTCAACTAATGGATGGATCCTCCTTTCCAGCACCTTGGCATAGAACTTACCAGGGAGGCTGAGGAGTGTGATCCCCCAATAGTTGGAGTACACCCAAGAAGGTCTCCCTTCTTGAAGATGGGAACCACCACCCCAGTCTGCCAATCCAGTAGCACCACCCCAGAGCTCCACGCAATGTTGCAGAGGCATGTCAGCCAAGACAGCCCTACAACATCCAGAGCCTTCAGGAACTTAGGGTGAATGTCATCCACCTCAGGGGCCCTGCCACTAAGGAGTTGTTTAACCACCTCAGTGACGTCACCCCCAAGTGATGGGCAAGTCACCCCCTTCACCCCAAGACTCTCCTTCCACTGCAGAAGGCATGTTAGTGGGATTAAAAAGGTCCCCGAAGTATTCCTTCCACCAGGGCCTCCACCCCTCGCCACCACCCGACACACACTGCACCCAACCCCTACGACGCCTCCTGCAGGCGCTGGGCCTACAGGAGGGCGGGCTCGTGTCATCTTTCCCTGGAGCTCCCTTCACAGGCCTGGCTCCAGGGTAGGGCCCCGGTAACCCTATCCTGGGCAGGGTAAACAGTTCCCTTGATGAGTTTCGCATAGGGGTCTTCTGAATCGCTTTTTGTCTGGCCCCACACCAAGGACCAATTTGCCATGTGAAACCCTATCAAGGGGACAAGCCCCCAGACAACATACTATAGCTCCTGGGATTGCTGGGACACACAAACACTTCTACCACAATAAGGTGGCGGTTCACAGAGGAGGAAAAGGGTGGAGTGCCCACTCTGGCTCAGGGACATGTTGCTGCCCCAGGTGGAGGAGTTCAAATATCTTGGGGTCTTATTCCCAAGTGATGGAAGAAGGGAACGGAAGATCAACAGACGGATCGGGGCTGCATTTTCAGTGATGTAGATGCTGCACCGGTTTGTCATAGTGAAGAGGGAGCTTAGTGTAAAAGCGATGCTTTCGATTTACAGGTCGATCTACATCCCTACCCTCACCTATGGTCATGAGCTCAGGGTAGTGACAGAAAGAGTAAGGTTGCGAATACAAGCGGCTGAAATGAGCTTCCTCCAAAGGGTGGCTGGCTTCTCCCTTAGAGATAGGGTGAGGAGTGCAGCCATTCCGGAGGGGTTCAAAGTAGAAAGGAGCCAATTGAGGTGGTTCTGGCATCTGATTAGGATGCCTCCTGGGTGCCTCTTGGGTGAGGTGTTCCGGGCATGTCCTACCGGGAGGAGGCCCTGGGGCAGACCCAGGACACACTGGAGAGATTATATCCCTCAGCTGGCCTGGGAATGCCTTGGACTTCTCTGCTTAGGCTGCTGCCCCACGACCAAGCCCCGGATAAGTGGAAGAAAATGGATGGATGTTCATTGAAGGACAAATGACTCTGAGATTTCTCACAGTGTTACTGAAGGTCAAGGTAATGCCATCCAGAGTAAATATCTGGTTAGACACCATGTTCCTAAGATTTGTGGGGTTGAGTACAATAACTTCAGTTTTATTTGAATTTAGAAGCAGGAAAATAGAGGTTATCTGGACCTTTATGTGCTAAAGTCATTTCTGCAGTTTAACTAATTGACATAGGTCATCTGGCTTCATAGACAGATAAAGCTGGGTATCATCTAAATAATAATAAAAATGTAGGTAATACTTTCTAATAATACTGCATAAGGGAAGCATGTAATGTAAATAGAATTGGTCCTAGCACACAACCCTGTGGAACTCCATAATTAAGCTTAGTGTGTGAAGAAGACTCCCCATTTACATGAACAAATTGGGAGTCTATTAGATAAATATGATTCAAACCCCTGCAGTGATGTACCTTTAATACCTATGGCATGCTCTAATCTCTGTAATAAAATCTTCAGCAGTATCAAAAGCTGCACTGAGGTCCAGCAGGACAAGCACAGAGATGAGTCCACTGTCAGAGGCTGTAAGAAGATTTGTAACCTTCAGAAATGCTGTTTCTGTACTGTGATGAATTCTGAAACCTGACTGAAACTCTTCAAATAAACTGCAGATGATCAGTTAGTTACTAATCTTTCAAGGTGATGGCATTTTAAGTAATGGTTTAATTGCTGGCACCTTAAAAGCCTGTGGTAAATAGCCACCTAATAAAGACAGATTGATCATATTTAAGACTGAAACATTAATAAATGTAAAGACTTCTTTGAACAGTCTAGTAGGAATGGGATCTAATAGACATTTTGATAGTTCGCAGGAATTAACTGTAGAAGTTAACTCAGAAAGATCAACTGGAGTGAGAGAGTCTAAACAAATACCAGCAATGCTGAAAGCAGCCATGAAGATATGTCTTTGAGATGGTTTTGAATAATTTTTTCTCTAATGTCTAAAATTTAGTTTGTAAAGAAATTCATGAAGTCACTACTAGTTAAAGTGAAAGGAATACTTGGCTCTACAGAGCTCTGACTCTTTGTGAGCCTGGCTACAGTGCTGAAAAGAAAGCTGGGGTTGTTCTTATTTTCTTCAATTAATGATAAATAGTAAGATGTCCTCGCTTTACGGAGGGCTTTTTTATAGAGCAACAAACACTTTTTCTAGGCTAAATGAGCATCTTCTACTTTAATGAGACGCCATTCCCTCTTGAGTTATCTGCTTTAAGCTGTGCATTTTTGAATTGTACCACAGAGTCAGGCAGTGCTGATTTGAGGCTTTCCTTTTCAGAGGAGCCACAGTATCCAAAGTCGTACGCAGTGAGGATGTAAAACTATTGATGAGATAATCTACCTCACTGGGAGCAGAGTTTAGGTAGCTGCTTTGCACTCTGTTGGCACATGGCACTGAAGAGCATAATAATGAAGGAATTATACCCATAAACTTAGTTACAGCACTTTCAGAAAGACTTCTACTGTAATAAAACTTATTCCCCACTGCTGTTTAATCCATTAAAAGTAAATGTAAATAGGCAATAATCAGACAGAAGGGGGATTTCAGGGAATATTGTTAAGTCCTCAGTTTCTATGCCATATGTCAGGACAAGATCCAGAGTATGATTTAAGTGGTGGGTGGGTTCCTTTACATTTTGAGAGAAGCCAATTGAATCTAATAACAGATTAAATGCAGTGTTGAGGCTGTCATTTTCAGCATCTACATGGATGTTAAAATCATCCACTATAATTATTTTATCTGAACTGAGCACTAAATCAGATAAAAAGTCTGAGAAATCAGACAGAAACTCTGAGTAAGGACCAGGTGGACGATAGATAATAACAAATAAAACAGGTTTTTGAATTTCCCAATTAGGGTGGACAAGACTAAGAGTCAGGCTTTCAAAAGAATTAAAACTCTGTCTGGGTCTTTGATTAATTAATAAGCTGGAATTTAAGATTGCGGCTACTCCTCCTCCTCGACCTGTGCTTCGAGCATTCTATTAGTGTGACTCGGGGGTGTTGATTCATTTAAACTAACATATTCATCATGCTGTAACCAGGTTTCTGTAAGGCAGAACAAATCAATATGTTGATCAATTATTAAATCATTTACTAACAGGGACTTGGAAGAGAGAGACCTAATGTTTAATAATCCACATTTAATCATTTTTTGGTGCAACTAAGAAAGCTATATTATTTATTGGTTTTAAATTTTTATGCTTAAACAGTTTTTTGCTGATTTTAGGTTTGTTTTTTGGTGGTCTGGGAGCAGGCACCATCTCTATGGGGATGGGGTTTTGGGGGGGTGGCAGGAGGAGAGATACTGCAGAGAGGCGTGTAAGACTGCAACTCTGCTTCCTGGTCTCAACCCTGGGTAGTCAGGTTTTTTAACAGGGTTCAAGTCAAGTCACATTTATTTATATACCACATTTAACACAACAACAGTTGACCAAAGTGCTGGACATAAAATTTAGAATTTAGAATCAATTTAGGACCAAATTATTGTTGTTACATGTCAAACATATAGCAAGCGTTTCAGAACACCCATCCAAAGACAAAGACAAAAGAGATAAGTGTTCAGCGGCCTTGCTGCCGTCACAGGCGCTGCCGTTTAAAAAGAGGGAAACAAAGTGAAACGATAGAACACGGTGAGAAAAAAAAATCATCTCATATTTTGCCCCATAATGGGGGCACAGTATGAGGTTGAAAAACCTTTGCATAGTAAGCACATATGGCATATAGCTTGGAAGCACTAGGGTGGGGAGGGGCAGGGATAGAAGGAAGCTATCGGAGGCGAGGGGTTCGGGCTACTGTGGGGCTGACTCAAACTTGCGCCCCTCAGCTATCAGTCCCTGATAAGAGGTGGAATGTTCATCAGCAGCTTGGTCTAGAGATATCAGTTCACACAGGTTAGAAGACGGGACAGCGGGGGCATAGAGCATCTGTTTACACAACATCCAGGAGAAAAATGAGATAACCAGCAATCCAAGGCCATCAGGGAGCCAGATTTCAGATTCTACAATTGCTTTGGTACAGGCTGTCACTGATTCATTTGTTGACGGCCTTTAGTCTTTCTGGCACCTCTCAATGGCGAAAAATCCAATCATCCGAATTTTCTTGGTCCGTTCCTTCGCTGTGCAGAAACAGATACAGATATGTCTCCAAGATCTAATCCCTTCCGAGTTTGAGTTTATACAGCTCTGCATTCCCGTCACAAGCAGCCTTACCTAGGCTCAAATGGCTGCCCAGACTTCCCAAATTTTACGATAAGCCAGGTATCCCCAAGTCCAGTCAGAAGAAATCCTAGTATCAATAAGCCAAATATATATGCCACATCCTCAATTGACAGTACAGCCACCCTCCATAGGAATCCCTGACGTAGCCAGCCGAGTACGTAAATCGGACAAGAGGAAAGAGGGTTCTCCTTTCCCCAATCTCCTCATGGTGAAAATTTGATCAAACAATTGCGTTGAGAGACCAGCTGACCAGATCCATAATTATAATTTCCAGTTCGGAAGATGCATAAAGAGAGGCCCTAAAGTAGTGAAGCAGCAAAGCAGGGTAAAAAGGAAGGATTAAGGAGAGAAAAAAAATGTGTCCATCTCCACTGAGAGCAAGAGAGAAAAAAAAGGTTAATAAATTTGGCCAGATTTCTATAAATGAGAGCTGCTCCATCCAAATGGATGCCGTCTCTCCTAACAAGACCAGGTTTTCCCCAGAAACTTTCCCAAATATCTATGAAGCCCATGTCATTTTTTGGACACCAGTCAGACAGCCAGCGATTCAAGGAGAACAAGCGGCTAAACATGTCGCTCCTGGTCTGATTGGCTTGGGGCCCAGAGAAAACTACAGAGTCCGACATTGTTTTTGCAAAGCTACACACCAATTCAATATTAATTTTAGTGACCTCCGATTGGCATAACCACATGTCATTACTGCTGATGTGAATTATTATTTTACCAAATTTACTTTTAGTCATCGCCAGCAGTTTCAAATTTCCTTGAATGTCACCTGCTATGGCCCCTGGGAGACATTTGACTATGATTGCTGGTGTCGAACTTTACAAACTTTACACTCGGCACAATGCAGACAGACAAGTACTGTTCTCCTGGCAATCAGCAAACCCGGACTCATCCATCAGATTGCTAGATCTTCTACAGATGTTTGTAGAAGCAGTCTTCATGCCTAGGTGCTTGGTTTATACACCTGTGGCCATGGAAGTGACTGGAACACCTGAACTCAATGATTTGGATGGTTGAGTGAATACTTTTGGCAATATAGTGCACTGCACAATGTTGTACTGACAACATTTGCAACATCTAACCAGAAGGATCTAAATCCTTTAATATCCAAGAACCTTATGTGAAAATGTTCACTTACATTCATTCATATTGCGCCAGTTCACAGCAAGAGCCACCTCAAGTTCCTTTTTATTGTAAGGTAAAGACTGCAGGTCTTATCTTCCCATGAGAACTTTCAACAGTTAGATTCCCTATGAGCAATCACCTGGCAATGGTGGGGAAGAGGAACTCTTCAGGAGCCTGATTGTGTTGTAGGAATAGACCTGCAACACAATCAGGCTCAGGGAGGAGCAGCCATCTTCCATAACTAGGTAGAAGTGATGAGCAAGAAGAGAGAAACGAGCGCAGACCATGAACAATGAACAGGACAAAATGCAAGCTATAGGAGAGAGCAGACCAAAGTTAATATAAACACATGGACCTAAAACCGTTGCTCTTCCTGGATCCTTGTAGCTGAGGGCTCTGTCTCCTGTTCTCCTGTGGTTCTGTTTTTACTTAATTTTTTCCCCTTTATGTAGGATTTAGTGTAAACCTGATATTTTTAATATGCATTTTCATACTTATTATTATGAGACAGGCTGAATCTACACAAATCCTCACCTTCTGGTGATGTATAGGCATTAACCTTGTTCTGTATCTCAAGGCAAGTGCTCACAGCTTTGCACAAGTGGATGAAAATAAAAGGTCCCAACAGAAATTAGCAGCGTGGGCTGTTAGTTGGAAAGCTTGTGAAGGTACTGAGATACGTAATGCAGATTTAAAATTATACATAAATACAAGTGGGTGGAAAATTTTGATTCCATTATCTTTCTATTGTAAATGGGGGAAGCCAGCAGGGGATGTCCCGCTGAGCACACCTCTGAGTTAAAGTTCCACTGCCTGCTTGTCTCTGTATGTCTGACTTGCAGCTTGTCACACTGTGCCAGTAGTGGCTTTGGAAAAGTGGTTCTTGTTTGCTACACAAATCTCTTTGCACCTAACAAGTGCAGGGTTGAGGTTTTAAACTCGAGCTACAGTGAAAAAGTTCACACCAATGAGAAACTGACAGCAGTTACTGCTCTCTTTCTCTTTAACTACTCAGCACTAAACATGCAACAAAGTTCAAGTCTGCGGCTTTGGGCTGCAGCTTGTATCACCTCCTCTTCCTTCCTCTCCATTGCTGCCCCAAGTGTTCTGCTGTAGGAAACCCTACATCATGTCTCTGATTGCAGTCCATTAGCAATCCCATTTAAAATGCTTTAATTAGTGTAACACTAACAGGCGAATTAATGGGATTTAACAGTGAAGGTTTTCCTGTGACTACAGTGTTTTATTCTTAAAATGTAGACTGAAAAATGAAATATGATTGTGTTGCAGTTGCAAACACTGTTAAAACTGGTTTGCACCCCTCCTGTAAGAAGGCATTTATGCCTTTCTTTGCTGTACACGAATGCTTTCATTTTGCAGAATGACGTATGTGCACACTTTGACACTAGAGGGTGCTCTTTGGAAACCAAATTAAATTCGATATTTTTTTTATATGAGGAGAAGCTTCACGTGATTGTTTTTCATTAACTAATGTCGTTCCTGTAATATATGGTTTGAAGAAAGCATAATAATAGTAGAGTTTTTCTTTTCCTCTTCAACACATCGTCACCCTCTTAAAATAATGGCCTAAAGTATTTTTTCCCAGGTTTTCCCAAGAAAAACCTGGGATGATTTAGACAAAATTAAATTTTCGTTAAAAATGACTGTAAGGGGGTGACAATATGATTGTTCATTGTATGACTATAAAAGTGTTCCAAGATTTAAATTATTATTCTGAAATAATAATAATAATTTTAAAAAATCCCTGCTTGCACAAATGCATTTACCTATATCTGTACACTAGAGGTCACACTTGGGTGTAAAAAGCGATATTTTGGACCAGGTGACTATTTTGTGTGTGTGTGTGGGGGTGTATATATGGCCCATTATATACTCCACACACAAATGATATGAGAGTAGAACAGAATAGAATAGAATTGGAACTGATCGGTTGAAGCTAATTTAAGGGTTGGGGAGGGCAGGAGAAAAGGCACCGGGAACGCGCAGGATAAGGATAGGCGCTCCCACAAGTTTTTTTTTTTTGGGGGATCCGGTTTATCGCTAAAGATGCGTCAAGTCAGACTAGAGAATAGCGGAAGTTCGGCAGTTCCGGCTTCACAAGAAAAGCTTCATTTCCATTTCTATGACAATTAATAGGATCGTGTATTATAAGTAATATGTTGAAGTTTCAAGTATAAAAGTTGAGGGATTTAGAAAACGCTTTAACCCCCCACCACCACCAAAACTGTGATTTATGCAAGGTACTGTGGCCCACGGATTCCCAACATGACGACTGGAACCCTCCAGTGTACCCAGAAAAATCTGGGCTGCTGTCTGATTTTGAATAAGATAAACAAAATAAAATAATAATTTGTATGATAAATGTATTACTGCCAAGCTAAATTTAGAGAATTAAAAAGAAAAAAATTAACAATTTGGAAAAACTCAGTAATTCAACCAAACTGGCAAATTGAACATTTAAAAACGAGTGCTGAAATGGACTGAAGGGGGGGGGGGTCTGACATAAAATGCATCTGCAATTTTGATTTTTTTAATTAGTAGTATTAATATTATTAATAAGTCTCTCTCTTTATTCAAACACACACACACACACACACACACACACACACACACACACACACACACACACACACACACACTGCGTAATCAGTTCTTTGAATGCACTTTACCAGTTAATTTCTTATGGCAATAATAATCATTGTAGCTGCATGTGCGAGCTTGTTGAGTGGGTTATTTTGCTAAGATGAGGAATGAGACCACTTGTGTAAAGAGCTCTGATTTTTTAAATACAGAAACGATAAATATCATATTAGGGCTGTATCAACATCAGATTTTATTTTAATCATTAATGTGTCCAGACTCAGTACCAGACTCCAGAGACTCCACAAAAATAACAATTATTGTGGGGAAAATTTTGAATAACAATATAAATAATAATTATACTCTTGGTAAAACTCATCTTTAGTTGTGTGTGATGACTTTTTTCTGGCAAATGTGTTCCATTCTAAATACAAAAAAAGATGTAGGCTGCTAACACAGCTGCACAAAAGGATGATATTAATAGTACATTATAAACACAATATTGTTTATTGCTTACATACAGTGAAGCATGGTGGCACAGTCGTTAGCACTGCTGCCTCACAACAAGAAGGTCTGGGTTCGCATCCACCTTGACCAGTTTTCTCTGGGTATTCCTGTTTCCTTGAAAAGAGAAAACACGCTCCTCACGAAGCGCTGTGGTGGTTTTATTGTGAAAGTCATGCCCGGAAGTGATCCAAGTGCCACCCTCCGGTGTTAGCGGTGTTGGGATTCAGTGTAGCAGCAAGGGAAATCAGTGGAATCTGGGATATCTGGGAAAAGGGTAGTCGGTGAAAGACCGGCAAGAATCCCAGCGAAGTGTTGACGGTCACAGCGCAGGACCACCCAGCGGAATCCTCTACTCCGTCTCCCTGCTGCCGGCTGCGGTTTTTCATCCCAAAAGCTTCCCTGGATCCGCACCGTAAGTAGCCCGATCCCCTCCTCAGCTAAACGCATCTTCACCACCTCTTCCACCGCATTCACCCTGCTCTCGCCTTACTCGCTCTGTTCTTCTTATTTAATAATCTTTCTGTTTTATGTCTGGACTAAAGTCTCCTGGCTGTAAAAACACCGGAGCTTTTTATTATGTGGAAAATTCAGAACGAACCCCCTTCGTTAACGTAGCTGCAATAAAAGGTAATTAATCCCGTTAGAAGCTGCATGTGTACGCAAAGAAAGGAGGAGGATGTGAGGGGGATGACAGAAAAAAAGAGGCTTCCATTCACTTGAACAGGTTAAATGCATTTGAGTTGCTGCATGTGCACACACAGGACTCACTGCTCGTTGTGCATGTGTGTTTGCTCGGTACTGTGTCAGACGCCGCAGGGGCCTGCAGGGCACACAGTCCCGGCCTGGATGCGCAGGTTCGCTGAGGGAACAGCGACCGGCTGACATCGCCTTTCCAGTCGGAATATCGGTGTAGCTCGGAGGCCAGGCGTGCCGGGCTGACACAAGCAAGGCGTGGCCTTCATATAGCATTACACAGATATGGGCGTGTTCCCCCGAAGCTGCCACTCAACTCACTGCTGTCCGGTTGAATCAGATCCACATATTGCACAGATGTGATTTCATCATCAATTTAAAAATTCATTGTGTTTTGTGTAATAAGCAGACTGATCAGGCTTCGCCCCGAGGCTTATTTAAAAGTCATTTAAAATGCAGCATTATTAGACATGCAAGCCTGCCATCTGGCTGTCTATCCTTCTGCTGTCTTCCTACCACAGACTGCCAGTGTCTACCTGCAGGTGAACCTGTCTTTCTGTCCTGGCCTCCTGTCTGGCACTCTGTTAGAATTAGGGACCCCAGCAGGGTTAGAAGAGAAATGTTGGCCAGCCATTCTGAACTTAAGAGGTTATGCAATAAGAGTTATGTGTTGGTGTGAGCGTTTAGGCCTTTAAATCAAGTCTTATGTTAAAAATTGTGGCTAGGGTATATACTGTATATATAAAATGGCCATAGCCACCTTGACCTAACCCATTTGTTTTGGACTCCACATTTTGAAGCCTCAGCATTAGTGATTAAGGTGCCATGTTGTTTTTTCCCCATGTTTGTGGTGTTTGGAGCCTGTAGAGATCAATTTTGGACAAGAGGGTGGAGTTATCAGCTAATACTAGCAAGCTTGGTTAGCAAGTGGCATCCATAAACTGTACAGCTACAATATACAGACTCACTTATCTGCTACTTAGTGCTAAGCAAGGGATTAATAAAAAAAAAAGAAAAAAAAGAATTATTTTCAGCAAAACTGCAGCACAAGCATCTTGGGCAGTCAATACACACAGCATATTGTTTTTCAAACAAAAAAACCCCACCAACACCATAAATATCAGATCACTGACTCCAGTTAGAGGTGTGGTTTACCAGGCACTGATTGGATACAGCTCCCTACTACCATATTAATAATGCAGAATTTACACTAAATTACACTATTATTTATGATATTATGATATGTATGCATTCATACAGTTTTTCAGTATCATGGTTATTGTCAGTGCACAGTTATTGCACTTCAGTGATTAAGAAAATGGTCTTGGTCAGGTTGGGTTTCCCTTTTATAATTGAGAAAAAAAATATCCCTGGTTGCATTAGCACTAATGCTGGGTAGCAATCAAAACTTTGTATCATGTGGTATTATTATTTTAACTGTATTTCCATGTAAGTGGGTCTTTATGGGGGTTTGCAGTGTCTCATTCTTCTGTCAGGAGTTCATATATTTAAAAAAACAAACAAACACTTAGATACCATCATAAAAAAGAAATAAACAATATGAAGCTGTACAGCCAAAATCAACAATAATCTTAGACTGTATTAACAAAGCTAAAATATTTGGCACAGGGCTATGGAGTCAGTACTTTCTCACAGGTTATTTTGGAGCATCTATGCTGTCTTTTCTTCATCCTTCAACTGTCCTCACTCTTTGAGGTGTGAATTAAGACAGACTATTGCTCAAGCTCGCAGAGTCTCTATTTTCTCAGTCAGACCTTGTTTGTTATGTCCACTTCAACAAGCACTAAGTTGGCAACGGTGAAAATCTTCAGCTCAAGGCTTCCAATGCTTGGTCAAGTCTATGGGTGGGACCAGAATATGGAGTAGACGCTTCTAACATGGTTCATGTTCTCAAAGCTTTTCTTAAACTTGGCCCCTTAGCCTAACCAAATAGTCAATGAAAACAGGACTTTTATTTTGGCCACAGCAGCTTTATTGGCAGTATAGAGAGACAGGAAATGGGGGAGAGATACGGGGGAAGAGACACAGGCAAATCAGCGACAAGCCAGCACTCGAGCTTGCGCCGCCCGCACCACAAGGCCTGCTCCACAAGGCCTGCTCCACCCCTGAGCCGCCCCTGAGCCACCCGGGCGCCCAATGAAAGCGAGACTTAAAAGTCAAACATTATGAAACTAGATGGAGAAACTTGCAGCTCTACATGGGAAATGTGCTGTGTGAAAACTGTGGAAGGACCTTTGCTACAGCAGATGCTGCTCTTGCAGCAGTATTGGGAATATTTCAGGAACATTCAGACATGTTCACTTGCCTGCCGTGCTCGCCTTTGAGGTTGTTAGACGGGCTTCTTCCCGTTGTTGCAAATGGTCTGAGACATTTGCATGCTGGTTTTTTGCTTGTCAGATGCAAAATATACAATTTGTGCTGTTTTGTTTTTTCCTACCTCAACTCGGAGTGGCCCTGTCATTGCAGCTGCACATGTTGTTATCATCTAGTCTCTCCACAAACCTCCAATATCTAAACTATGTTTGCTCATTATGCTAATAAAAAGAAGTGCCATCACATTGTCAGAATTTTGAGACGGATTTCATACCAAAGTATGAGTTCTTAGGATGTAGGAGCAGTATGCTACAGTCAGTCTCATCACCCTGATGTTTCTGATGGTATGCAGTGCAAAGTGACATTGAGGTGATTTTGTGAGACTGAGGCTGGGATCACCAGAATTCCAAACTCTTCTTAAACTGAAGACTTAACATGAGGCATATGAGGTAACACATCCATCCATCCACTTCATCTTATCCTGTTCAGGGTCACGGGGGGGCTGGAGCCTATCCCTGACATAGGGCAAGAGGCAGGGTACACCCTGTACAGGTCGCCAGCCTGTCGCAGGGCCAACACAGAGAGACAGACAACATCCACACTCACATTCATGCTCTCATTCACACCTATGGGCAATTTACAGTTTCCAGTTAACCTAACCCCAGTAAGTGCATGTCTTTAGACTGTGGGAGGAAACCGGAATACCTGGAGGAAAACCACGCAGACACGGGGAGAACATGCAAATTCCACACAGAGAGAGAGGGAGGGGCCTGGACCAAGGTGGGATCAAAACCAGGCCTTCTAGATTGTATTCTAACTGTGAGGCAGCAATGCTAACCACCCCACCACCACCATGCTGCCCACATGAAGTAGTGTTACCTCGGGCAGCCTCGGGCTACATGTTAGTTTTATTAAATCATATTTAAATCAAATATGATTTAATAAAACTAACAGCACGGTGGTTAGCACTGCTGCCTCACTGCAAGTAGGTCCTAGGTTCGATTTCACCTTGGCCAGGGTCTTTCTGTGTGGAGTTTGCATGTTCTCCCCGTGTCTGCAGGTACTCCGGTTTCCTCCCACAGTCCAAAGACGTGCATGCAGTTGCTGGGGTTAGGTTAATTAGTGATTCTAAATTGCCCATAGGTGTGAGTGTTGACGGTTGGCAGCTGGGATAGGTTCCTGAACAGGATAAACAGAAGAGGATGGATGAAAACTAACATTTTTAACTTATTCTCATTCAAATGTCCGAGGACTCCTATATAACCAAATGAGCTTAAAACCACTCGTAAAGGGTGATTCTGCTGCAGTCAATAAGCAGGCTCATCAGAGATCACGTATAATCATTCTGGCAGTTTTGAGAAGTCCCACTTCGATAATGCGGTCGCGTGCAGCAAAGTGGGGCAGAATTCTGTCTCCTGGTAGTGCTGAGCGTTAACTGGAGTATAAAAATTCCCTGATGCCCTAATTTAACTAAAGGCTTCCCTGGCTATGTGTGACCAGCCTGTGAACTACAAGGTCCTGGTTTCCTGATCTGCTATCCCCACACTTCCCAGTCCTCTAGCACATTTTTAAACAGTGTGATATAATTTTTGATGGTTTTCACAAGTGGCTTTTCTTCTCATTGATGCAGTATGAGCCGCTGCTAATCTCCAGCAAGGTGTGGAATAAATGTGTTTTAGATTTTTAATATTGTGAACATCATTTTGGAAAACCACTGCAGTTAGACTCCCCTAATTACTAAGTACATACCAGGTAATTCAGAGGATATTGTTGAGTAATTATCACTGATAATAAGTGTACTTTTCTTTGAAAGCCAGGACATGAATTCACAATTGTGTTGGTGGGAAGAGCCAGAGATGCTGATCATGTTGTCACTTTGGATCGAGCAGTTAATGAAGCAGTTGTGAGTCTGTGCGTGTGTGGTACAAATATAACTTGTGGAGCAAAAATGTGTTTTATATGTTCTTTTGGGTTAATTTACTAGGCATTTTGATCAGCTCTCACTGATTATTATAATGTATTGTGCAAAAGTCTTGAGCCACTGTTCATTTCTTTATATTTTGTTTCCAGGCAGAGTTTCCCACCACTGTTTTTAAAAGTGGTCTTGAACAGTAGTTCCTCAGGCTTATTTGGACATTGGCTGCCTTTTCACTCATTTTCAGTCCAGTCCTGGTATGAATCATCAAGCATAAAAAAGGCACCTAACTGGAGAGATGAATCAGTGTTGTGTTTGCACATAATAGATGACGTAGCAAAGAACCAATTTTAAATTCTTCAGACTCTTTGTTACTAGAAGCTCACAGCAAAAAATTTGTTCCAGTTTATTTACTTATGTCCACCAAAAATGCCAAAGACGACACAGTTTGACAGGGGTATAAAGTATTTTTGCTCCAGCAAGGAGCTTCCCAAAGAGCTGTTAGCTAAAATCTCATCATATGTCAGCATGATGTGCAGTGTGTCCTTAAAAAATTTGAGAACATTTTTGTACACACTGTATTTACACTATATAAGCTGCGTGAGAGAGTTCAGGCTGTGTTGAAGAATAAAGCTGGTCATACCAAATTTGACTTTTGGCTCATTAGGAATAATTTGGCTTTTTGCCTCCATTTATGGTTGCACGTGTTTCAATAAGTCGCTGCACTTGTTTCTCATTTTTCTAACAAAATATAAAGAAATTTGGGGTGGCTCAAGACTTTACCACCGTACTGTACCTGCTCGATGTATATAAGAATTGGCCAACAATATACTATAATAGACATAATAACCATGTAAATCTATATGGTGCATAAACTAATTTAACATGTTTAAAGTAAATATATGGATTTTGATGACTTGCTGACCATTTCTCAGTAGAACTTTTGTCTAAAATGATTTATCTCAAAGCTGCTAATTACCAATTATATTTTGATTCATTTACTGTTAACATTCCACACTTTATACAGATTCGGTCCACTGTATAATGTGCTTTTACAGTAAGCTGTTTTTTGTCTGGTAGAGGTTAAATGAAATCTGTGTACTGTTTTGCACAAACAGGAAATGGCACTTAAGTTAATCGAACCGTGGCTTTGGAATGTCAGGGACAATTACATGTTTGCACAAAGATGAAGTTAGCTTAGTTTATGAGATTTATGATGGTAGACAGTGTACAAACTTTCCAAAAGCACATATTCATATGGACACTGTGCTCACATATCCATGCCGCCTATCAAAACCTGATAACTGGAAATTTGTAGCATGCAGTGAGGAGACATTCAGTGAACCTTTTATGTTTGTTGCTGTTACCTTTTGGCCTTTCTTCTAGCACCATCACATAAAGAAAATATCTGCTTTTACATCCAGGTTGGTGTTAAGCACTCATGGTCCCCTGAGGATGAGTTCATTTACTTTTCTTTTAGTGCCGCCTTCAATATGTTGTGTTCATTTTTACCTCCACTGTGTGTCCTAGTTGTGCTCTGGCTGGGCATGCATTTGATTCAGAGAGCTATTTTGATGAGTCTCATTTCCAGAACAGTTTCAGTGACTTCGGGAGGCTTTGCTTTGTTGCAGAGCAGCACTTGAACCTCTGTTATGGGAATCAACCCATCTGCATTTCTAGGCACCACAGAGGTCTACAATCACTAGAGACGACGCTTGGCCTTGTATGCTTCCTCTGGCTGTGTGTAAGCATCAGTGCACCAGTAACATCTGTATCAGCTACTCTGCTCTGCTGCAGTTTGTCAGTATATTGCCACTGGTGGCTATGAGAGGTCAAACTAGGTCAACATCTGATGTTGTTGTTTTTTCCCTCCATTTACGTCTGTCCCCCTCTTGCCAAGTGTATGGCAAAGTCATCCCTCCTTCTCTCAGGAAATTCCTTCTCGTCCCAGGGGTCAGACAGACAGAGAGGGTGTGAAGGAGCTGCACAGCACATGAGGGACACTCCAGGTCTTTGGTTTCTTATTTGGTGGATTTGAACTTTTGTGTAATAGTGAAGCTGTTTTACTGTGTAAGAGCAGATGTGAATACATGTGACTGCTCTTCCTGGTTGGGGTTTTAGACATTAGAGATGTAACCTTTGACTGAGGCCTGATTTAGACATCTGCGCTTGAATCTTTGCAGAGCCTACGATACGTAAATCCCGCGTTGATGCCAGCATTCATGCTTGTGCAAGGTGTAATATGGGATAATCACCTTGTGGTTGTGTCCTAGTGTTTTTATATGCGGTGCCAGCTTAGAGAAACTAAGAAAATGCCAGGACTTTTCCCTCTTGGTTGTGGTGTTTTTTTATCAGGTGCAAACATATTTGTCCCTCAAGTTTTTCCGCTTCTTTGTACATTTCCATTGCCTTTACAAACAGCTGTGATAAAATGGGTGGTTCTAATAAGCTGGCTGAATTCAAGTGTGGTACTGTAATAGAACGGCACGGTTCCAACAAGTCATCTTCTTAGAAATTCTCCAGTCAACTATAAGTGGTATTATTGTAAGGTGGAGCAATATAGGAACCACAGCAACTCAGTCATAAAGTGGAGGCCAGGTGAAGTTACAGAGCAGGGTTGCCGAGTCCTGAAGCTCGTAGTCTGCAGACTTCCAAACCTCCTCTGACATTAACATCAGCTCAAAAACTGCACGCAGGGAGCTTCATGGCAGCTCTTGTACATATAATGTGTAGGTAGCCCATCACTTTTGTCCATATAGTATAAATTTTTGGGCCACAGTTTCGTATCATTTATTTTTTTGGTGTCCCTTTTTTTCTTTTTGCTTTAAAGAGATTGAATGACAAAAAACTGGGAAGAATTCTTCTTTATTACACACCTGACGTGATCACATTAGCTCTGTGATGTCCCATTTTGGCAGCTGTTGCAAACCTAAACTGGATAAGTGGTTTGGATGGAACTCATTTTTAAACTTTTGAACTTTCACCAGGTTAAAGTGCGCTACTCATGAGGCTCTCATTTGTGTAAAGTAAGCCTAACCTTAACTCTGTGGACAATAATGAAAGGGCTTCTTTGGGAAAAAATATTGTCCCCTGGTTGCCAAGACTTCATAAAACAAAAGTCATATTTGATACCACAGGCTTAGAAACCTCATAGACAGTAGCATGTGGACGTTACGGTACAGGGAGGGTGGAACCACGATTCAGTATTTCCGGTGTTTATTTTGCTATTTCTGTCTTTGTTTCAGAATATTCAGACATTTAACCCCCGCAAGATATGACTTTAATGTAAAAGCACCTCTGAAATTCACTTTTTCACATATTTCATCTACTTGAATTTGGACTGAAAATGCTCTTGTGTGCATAAGCATCTCATAAATGGGCCAATAGTGTGTTGCAGTGTGGTGTATACACCAGTTGTGTGTAGTGGAGTAGAATGAAGTGTGTTTTGCTGTGTCAGCGCAAAGCCTGCAGACGCTGGCATTAGAACAGCAGTGGGACTCCAGGCAGAGACTGGAGATGCTGCATGCAGAGTTCTCAACTTCATAAACAGCTCCTCTGTTTGTCAACTGCGAGGCTAAAAGTAGAGATCACTACACTGATGATATCTGTCTTGAATGTTACACCCACACCCGTTCATGATTACACGTGTTTTTGATGTTCACTGATATTGTCTCCAACACACACGAAAGGGGTTTCCACCCGTGCTGCCCGGACCAAGCTGACCCCTGCCAGGCTTAAGACCCACGGCTTTGTCCTCATTAAATTTGGGACTTGGTTTTCAAGTATTCAAGACATGAATTTATGCAGTCAGTGTACTGCTCTCTGAACTAATGAAACTCTGCTAGTGTATTTGTGTGCGCATGCACACTGATGGCAGTAAATGGTTTTTGCTGTTTGTTGTTGAAACAGGCAGCTCGCATTGATCGCAATGACTCAGCCTGTGCGTGTGTCTCTGTGTGTGAATTATCTCCCTCCCACATGGAGACACACATAGTATTAATGGAGTATCCAGATGAATAACAGTACTCTGGTTTCCTGTGCCTCCCTTAGCTAACTTCTTTGTAAACTGAACACAAAAGCCCAGTGGACAAACAAGACAACAGTAAAATGATCTGAAGGTTTCTTTATTGTATTTTTCTTTTAATTTAGGAAATCGCTAATTTCTTTGGATATTAGACACCTACACGTCACTCAATGTTTGGAGGTCAGGGATGCCAGTTAGAAGGCTGCTGTTGGTCTGAGATGCATTCCTCTCATAGTCCCGGTGACCTGGCTAAATAACACGGACTTCTGGGAAAACTATAAATGGCCTTTCAGTTGTCGGCTTATACAGACTTGCGTGAGCTCATACTTTGAGCTACTTTTCCCATATAATACAGTGCATTAAATATCAGATACAGAAAGCTAATGATTGATATTGATACTTGCTTGTTTCTGTTTGGACACATTTCTGCTGGAACAATTGTACAACTAAGAGACATTTAACCAAATACTGCTGGGGTGTATCTATTTATTCAATCTTTTTTGTATACTTTTTTGTATACTGTGCAGACAATTCTTGTTTTTTTTAAGTCATTAAATATGTACACTGTAAAATCATTCCACCCTGGAAAAGGAGGAATGAAAGAAAGCATTACAAGCCCAAATTTCCCTGACAGTCAACCCCATGATGAGTGGATGTACACTTCTGAGCACAACGGTATAAACTTTAATGACTTCGTCTCCCTTATGTTTATAATAAAAGCAAAATATCAGAAGATGAAACTGAGAAATTTTTATTTTTTAAAACAATAGTGTACTCATTTTGAATTTAAAGCAGAAATGAAAACTCTCCTGTGGTCTCAACAGTCAAGACTTTTGGTGCGTCATGAATAACTTGCACACACTTGTGAGGGCATCATTAATTCTGAAAGAAATATCCAGGTTCTTAGAGCAGAAAAGTAAACTTTTTCTCTTCTCCATGTGACGTTTTTCTCAGTGAACACTTTGCTTATTTTTGCATGCGTTGCAACAGCATCGCTCCAGAGTTAAAGCAGTCTGCATTCAGACTGATCAGATACTGAAAAAATTGGGTGCATTTCAAAACAAAAAATACAAGGTTCCCAACCTTTGAGCAGCTGTAAGTCCGTCTCTAATAACTGCAGCAGTTAATCTTCTCAGTTCCCAAAAATTTTCAGTGGTAAAAGAATAGGTGAGACAACAAAGTGATAAATACGCCTCTGTCCCAACTGCTCCTTATCGACCATGTCGCTGGCATCGGCAGCAGATGCTGAAAAATGTAAGCAAATATGAGCGACATGTGCCTCAAGAGTGAAAATGGCCCTTTTTTGGACCAATGCCTGTTAAATAATAGAGTTTAAATGATTTCTACATCAAATCCCTGCATCTGACAGCTGAATAATTATTCAATGAAAACCTGTAGCTTCTAAATATAGCACATGGCTTTCCCATAATGCTAGGCGTGTGGACAGTGAACTGTTGTAGCCTCCCTTCATCTCCACCCTAAGCAAGACACCACGTTCAAATAAAGTTTTCAGCAGCAGCAGCAGCAGCACTGTCTGTCTCGCTTTAATTCCACACAGATGTAGAGACAGATGTAGGCTGCTTTTGCTGTATTCACTGCACAGCCCTCGTTCTTGGAAAATTTAATCTGATTTCTTCTTCTTTCCTTTTTTTTTCTTGCATTCTTTTATATTTTTTCCCCTTCTGTGTTTATCCTCTGAGCTGCATCACTCTAGCCAAGCCACTCTCTCTCTCTTCTGTCTCTGTTTCGTCTTTGCGTGTCTATGTCCCTCAACCCTTGCGGAGATCCAGGGGCCGGCTGTGCAGCTGGGAATCAGGACTATCGTTTTGATTGCGTTGAATGGAGCCTGACATTGTTTCCTTGTTTTTAAAGCTTGCCCGGGGAACACTGCAAGAAGCATTCAAATCCTTTATGTAAGACTGAAATCATCACAAGGCAGAGGAATTTGTTTCTGACCTTGCTCTCACGTAAAAACATACACATAGAGTTAAAACACTAAAATTATTGTGTTCTAAATATTACTGCAGTAAAAGAAGAGGTATTTTTTAACCAAATGCAAGTCATGCTGGCAGAACTGCATGTCATTGTATTCATTATTATCATCCATGGACAATTGGCTTTATCTCCACATTTGCCCTTTATTATGAAGAGCTGCTCTTCTCCCAGGTATTTCTAAGCAGAAAAAACGATTACAATTTCACGTTCACCTTCATCTACAAAGCTGTGAAGTCTAAGCTTGCTCCTTTCTTTACTTGGCAAGAGCCAAGAAGACTGACAGAGAGACTGCGGTCAAAAAGATCTGTCCAGAGGAAGTAAAGCTCACAAGGTTTATGGAGAAGACTGCCTTTGTCTCCGTGCCAGGGTCAGGACCACCTGATCTACTTTTGGTGGTATGTGACAACTTTAGTGCCCGTGGGCACCAAGCAGGTCTACTGGGACCTCATCAACCTCTTCACCCCCGACTACACCGCTGAACATTGGAGGCAGGCATGCTGGGACCAGCGGCTTTATGGTTAAAAAACTCCACCTTATCATTGCTTAGCTGCTAATGGACCACCTGTGGCCACGTGTATTTTTTATTTTAATTCATTTTAAATAAATTTAATTTCATTTGAATTAAATTAACAACATTAATGGCAGTCTCCTTTAAAAATGTTTTCAGGTTCAATGATGGCAGCTGTGTAGAAACGTACTGAAAAATCACATTAATAATAAAGATTACAGTACTGACCAAAACTAATCACGGCTGAAGAAGGCACATAAGGTCAGAGGGACAGCAAGAGAAAGTTTCAATTTAAATTCCTAAGGCCTGTGAAAAAGGGCATTTGGTGAGTCTGTATTTAATGCATTGACAATTGGACAATTTGGGCACCTTACCTTATGAGAAATTTGAGTGTAGCTTTGCTTTTCCGTGCGAATCGCAACCAGCTATCAGGGAAAGCCCGTGGGGGTGGCCTATGCCTCTATAAACAAAGGTTGGTGTACAAATTGTAATGTGGTGAACAGCCACTGCTCGGAGGCAATTGAACACCTGACTGCAAAATGTCAGCCACGTTATCTGCTTCAGGAGTTTGTGGCGATGTTTGTCATGGCTGTTTACATACCGCTCGGTGCTAAGGCTAATAAGCCACTGAAGGAGCTACGCAACATTTTATGTGGTAGCGGGGACTTTAACCACGTAAACCTGACAGACATTCTGCCGAAGTTTTACCAGCATGTCACCATACCAACACGGGGAAATAACACACTTGAACGTGTTTACACCAACAAACGAGACACATACAGAGCCAGCCTCTCTGGCCTCTTTGGCCTCTTTTCCATCAGTGCCGGTGCCAGCATTTGAACCATTCAGCGGTTTTTTCCACCGCGAATGCTCTCGGTCTCAGCCGAAAAACAGGTTCAACTCGAGCTAGCTGGTCTTGAACCAAGAACGTGACGAAAGCTGCAGAAGGACGTGACTCTGCCATCTCAAGTTTTGTACCGCTATTTCACTGCATGGTGTGTATTACATGAGCGGCTGTGAATTAGGTTGGGCTCTAAGGCTGAACTTGCTGCCTTGTATCATCTCATATCGCAGATAAAAGGACCCAAAGTGCGTACATGTCGTCTTTCTCTTAATCGCTGTCTGTGTTGACCTCTGTGCTGCACACAGATGCTGCAGTAGTTTGGTTTGGACCATAAGATGTGTGCGCAGCACGAGAAAGGGAACGTGTTCTCCCACATTTGTGCCCTTTGGCTTCCGTGTCCAGGCACACTCATACATAAAGGATAAGTTCACAAAGCGAGGTGGAAATGCGGGCCCGTTCTTAAGCGCTTTGCTGGTTCATTGAAACTGACACCAGCACTGGCATGAGCACCGGCACCTTGGCGGTGGAAACATAGTATCTGGCCACATCTCCATCATGCTGGGCCCGGCCTATCACTCCCTGCTGAGATGCTCCAAACCAACACAGAAGCCTATCACTGCGTGGCCTATCACTGCGTGGCCCAGTGATGCTGCCTCTGTACTGCAGGACTTCATGGAGGCTGCTGTCTGTGAGGGAAAGGTGGATCTGGGGGACTATACAGCTGCTGTCCTCGGATACATAAGCAAGTGTGCTGGGGATGTTACCACCACCAGGACTGTGACTTGCTGTCCAAACCAGAAACCCTGCCTGAATGCAGAGGTTCCTGCTCTGCTGAAAGCCAGGGATGCTGCCTTCAGCTTTGGGGACTCAGACACTCAGGAGGGCCAGAAAAGAGCTGAGTGCTGGCATAAAGAGGGCCAAAGCCACATATGCTCAGAAGATCCAGGGACTCTTCTCCTCCCAGGATCTACGGAGCATGTGGAAGGGCATCAAGTGCATCACAGCTCATATCACAGATAAAAGGTATCTGTGATATGAGCTGATATCCAGAGAAGCACAATGCCCTAGAGACCCTTCTCTGCCTGACACACTCAACAGGTTCTATGCCTGCTTTGAGGACCCCACCACCCCCTCCACCATCAGACTCACCCCACCACCTGGAGAAGAGCCCCTCAGTGTGACCCCAGCAGAGGCGAGGAGGCTCGTACAGAGGATTAATCCTCACAAAGCACCCTGGGCGGGTGCTAAGGGACTGTGCAGATCAACTCTTTGGGGTGTTGATGGATATTGTCAACTCCTCCCTCATACAGACAGCTGTCCCCACCTGCTTAAAGACCACCATCATCCCGGTCCCCCAGAGTTCCACAGTGACAGGCCTGAATGACTGTCAGCCAGTAGCTCTCACCCTGATAGTCATGAAGTACTGGTTATGGCCCACATCAAGGACACCATCAATGTCACTGTGGACACACACCAATATACATACCGGAAGAACCGGTCCACGGAGAACACCATCTCCTCTGTGGTTCCTCACCCACCTGGAGGACTCCTGTGTCCGTATTCTCTTTGTGGAATTCACATCAGCCTTCAACACCATCGTTCCACAGAACCTGGTGCACAAACTGTTCACACTTGGACTGAGCTTCTCCCTCTGCAACTGGGTCCTGGACTTCCTGATGAACAGGCCACAATCTGTGAGGCTCCACCATGACTCCTCCTCCCCCATCATCCTCAGAACTGTCTCCCCCCAGGGCTGTGTGCTGAGCCCTCTTCTGTTCAGCCAGCTCACATATGACTGCTCATCAAAACACCCAGACTGTCATATCATGAAGTTTGCAGATGACACAGCAGTGGTTGGATGCATCTCTAACAACGATGAGTCCGGCTACAGGCAGGAGGTGGAACACCTGGAGGGTTGATGCAGAGAGAACAATCTCTGCATCAAAGTGGCAAAAACAAAGGAGATGATTGTGGACTTCAGAAGGGTCAGACACCCCCTGCTCCCCCTGAACATTGGAGGATCTGCGGTGGAAGTGGTCCCCAGCTACAGGTACTTGGGTGTACACCTGAGTAACGACCTCACCTGGGGCAACAACACTTCCAGTCTGGTCAGGAAGGCACACCAGAGCCTCTACTTCCTCAGGAGACTGAGGCACGCTGGACTCGGAAGCTCAGTCCTCTCCTCATTCTATAGATGTGTGGTGGAGAGTGTCCTGGGCTCCTGCATCACTGTGTGGCACGGAAGCTGCTCTGCAGCAGAGAAGAAAGCTCTGCAGAGGGTGGTGAAGGCTGCTCAGAGGACTGTTGGAGTCAGCTTCTCCACCACCACCGACATTTACACCTCCAGATGCAGGAAAAGGGCCACCTGCATCCTGAAGGAGCCCACACACCCAGCACACACGCTCTTTGTTCCCCTCCCCTCAGGTAGGAAGCTGAGGAGCATCAAGAGCAGGACCACCAGACTGAGGAACAGATTCTTCCCTGAAACTGTAAGACTGCTGAACTCTGATGGGGCTGTGTAGCTGCACTGCTTTTGCACAACTCTGCATACATTCATGCTGCTGTTGCACACCCTTGTGCAGCTGTCATTGCACAAGTCATTGCTGTGGCACCACAGCTCTCTACCGCACCATTACTTCACATCCTAAACTGTTAATTCCATATTTATTTTATTCACCTTGGAAGATACACACAGATGTATATATTTGTGTGAGTGTGTGTTTGTAGATATAAAAGTATAGGTTTATATATGTATATATTTTCTTTATATTATTGTTACTTATATTTATATTTATTCTTCTTTAAATCACATGAACCTGTCATAACTATTGCATGGGAAACACTGGGAGCTGAGGACAGAATTTCTTTCCACTGCATGCAAATGTGGTGTGAATGACAAATAAAGATTCCTTGAATAAAGTGAAGGCGACCCAGCCCACACCTCAGTCAGGTCTGACTTTGCTATTTATAGATGCAACAGAGAAATGTTTTCACCACACTTCATCCATGGTGTTGGTAGCTTGTTGTACTGACTTGAGGGGTCATTCATGTGATTTCGATATGGACTTCCACCGAGTTTCTCCCACAGTCCAGAGCTATGCATCTCAGGTGGATTATTTTAAACTCTCCATACTGGGAACAAGGAAACTTCAATTTGCTGAGATAAGCAGCAAACTTTCAAGTTAATAAATGTGTGAAAATGACCCGTGTCTGTAATGTGTTCTGCAGCGTCTTGGATTACAGGTTCTAACTTGTGAACAATGCCGTGAGTGACGGTCAGACAAAGATCTGTCTGTCTCTCTATCAGCCCTTCAAAGCACCACAATTTCACCACCAGCTCATCACCAAGCAGTGTTATCTGTGGTGTCAGGAATGGCAAGTGCTGAAAGTGAAAGTTTCTTTTTTTTTTATTGTCCTTTGTGCTCTTTCTTCTCTCTTAAAGATCCCCTTTAATTACATTTTAAGCCCACACAGTCCTTTGGTGCATAAATGCTTTTAAAATTTTATCTCAAACTGTGTAGGTTAGCTGGTAAGTAGACTGGTTCTTATATAGCTTTTTTCTACTTTGAGCGCTCAAAGCACTTTATACAGCGTGCTTCATTCATCCATTCACACACATTCAGACAAGCACTTCTTTTCTACACCTGCCCAAGGACACTTTGGCACGCAGACCAGAGCTGCCAGGGATCAAACCACCAACCCTCAGCCACAGCCACCCCTCAGTAGGTCATTTTAACTGGTTAGGTCAAATCTGGTTAAAGTCTGGGCTTCTTTGCACTTATCTACCTGATATGAGTTAGTCATATCAGTCATATCATTTTGACAACAGAAGCCTGACACTAGGGAAAACTTAAAATGGATTTCTTTTTACAGATGCAGATGGTGGTTATTGAGAAACAATGCTTACATTTTAAGTGTCTTATGTGATGCTTTTATTATGAACATGAGGAATGATTTTTCTGAGGGTTTTATTTCATTTGAGCATCTGACAAATGTGTTATGACAGAATAAAAAAAAGTAAAGGCTTTTACTTTTACAGTATGTTACTTGTAATTTATTAATTTTACACTATTGTTACATTGTAAGAAACGGATCAGGTAACATTTTACCCAAATGACTGCAATAAATTTATACCTTGAAAATAAACAAAAAAACTGCCACGTTTTATTAATCAGAAACCAGAAAACATTTGCATTCCTCTCAGAGACTGTAGCATTAATGTTATTCATTTTTAAGGCTACTTCTGTGTCCATTCAAAACTCATTAAGTTTAGAGTTTTCTTCCACTACCAGAGCTCACTTCATTCACTAAAAGATGATCAGGAGCTGCTCTTAAGGGGAAGTGCAAAATGCTTTGAATGGCTTTGCTCTCTGGAGTGGGTGCTGAGATATGACCAGCTGGATAGCGCAGTATGCCCAGTGGGCTGCCTGCTGGGTCCAGCTGGATGAGTGGTGTCTTGTTTTAGTTAAGCTTTTGAATAGTTTGGTCTCCCATACGTCACAGCACGTCCCACTACCATCTTGTAAACCTTTCCTTTCCCTCTTGCTGCTATCTTTCTGTCACAAATTACTCCCGATACTCGTCTCCACCCGCTCCACCTTGCCTGTACTAACTTCTCTGTTTTTTCATTGCTTGCACAGAGTGAGAAACATTCAGCCAGTGAGAGTGAGACAGAAATGAGTGTTTGGGGCTTGTTGGTTGGTTGCTCAGCTTGCTTTGAAGTAACTGCTGACATAAGAATCTCTGTGTGTGTGTGTGTGTTCGTGTGTGTGTTCACTGGCTTGAAGAATGTGTTGATAATGTAAGTCTGTCTGTTTTCCGTTGCTCACACGGAGTGAGGAGCATGCAGGCAGTGAACCTGCGTATGTGTGTGTTAATATTATGGGTTGGAGTACTCCTGGAACAGCGACTCTATCATATGTGAAAAGACACACACACACACACACACACACACACGTGTAACACATCCAAACCAAACCACAGATACCTTTTAGATCCAAACAGCTCTTCGGTATAGATGGAAAGTATGTGAGCCTCCCTGCCGCCTGAGGACTTCAGTCTCTGTGTGGATGGACATGGAGGGAAATACTCAGATAGCTGTGACAGAGGTCATAATTCAGACTTATGCTGCTCATGGCATTTCCCAGCTTAGATATCCTAATTATGGCCTTTTGCTGTGTAGTGAATTTTGAAGAATTTGATACACAGAAATCCACATTAAGAGTCTAATCTGGCTGGCTTTTGACTTTGGAGTTGCCAGCTTAAATCCTCCGCTTGGTTTGGAAAAATGTAGGGATGGAAAGAATGAATGAGGAGTGCGCTCACCTACTTCAGCAGCTACTATATAGGTGTCATTGGGCAGGAAAAGTCTCTCCATAACTTCTCAACTCTTTTAAAAACAGATTCATACCCTCTCTAAGCAAATGCTTATTCTTCTGATGCAAAGTGCCGAAGAATAGAGGGCTGATGGTGTGTTATACCTTGATAGTTTCAGCGAGCAGTAATTAGCCTTAACCCTCTGAGGTCTAAGTCATCATATGTGGTAACCCTACCCTAACTGCAGTTTGGAGAAAGGCAGAAAAAAATGTAAATAGTTTTTGATGCGTGTCAGCTTAAATGATTTTCTTTGTTTCCCAATTGCCAAGGCTTGGGGAACACTTAAATAAAGACAAAAAGTGAAGGATAGATAAGGAGCGGAAGAGAGGGGCCTTTGGGCTTTTGTTCCGATTAAGATTTTAGTCCGGACTAGACTCAGAGGTTCACCAGTTAGCTTAAGGTTAGGACTAGGTAGGACTAGGATTTGGTTCCAGATTACCAGTATTCCTAATTTCCTTTTCGTGTTCTAAATATTATATTATATTATATTATATTATATTATATTATATTATATTATATTATATTATATTATATTATATTATATTATATTATATTATATTATAGTTTAGTTTAGTTTTGAGTACAGGGATCAGAAGTTTGCTAGTTTGGTAGTATGTAGGTTTTGCGTTGCTGTTCTGGCTAGGACTGAGGTCAGGATAAGAGCCTGGCCCAGGGTCCACTGGCCAGGTTGTGGTTAGGGTTTAAGGTTTGGGTAGGTTAGGGGTGCAGTTAAGGTCAGAGTTAGGGTCATCACTGATGCTGATGTCGAACTCTGTAGGGTTAAAACTTTGTCTTTTCATAGATGTTCCTTCAAGTGCAGGATTTTGGCAGTAAATGAGTCAAAATTGACTCATAATTTTGTCCCTAGTGAAACAAATTAGTATAATTAGTTATGCTAATCCCCTTTAGGTATATCTATACATATTTCTTTCTGTTTTCTCTCTCATTTTTTTTGTGGGGTTAGTGTATACGTGTGCTGAAGAGAAGTGGGTGTGATGGTGAACATAGTACATTGGTAGAGTGTTGAGTATGGGGTAGGCATTAATAAGTGTGCACATACTTCTTCCTTCTCCATTTCCAGCTTGATAATTGAGTTGTTATTTCACATCATGTAGATTGAGTTTGATTTTGTCTGCGCACGTGTGTGTGTGTATACATATGCATGTCTATGTGCATATGTATATATATTGGTTTGTTTTATATGTCTGAAATAAATATAATCAATCAGTCAAATTGCCCCAAAATTATCTTCAGTTTTTCATTCAAAAAATGCTCCCTGTAATCAAGTATTAATTTTTTTACAATCAAATGTGTAATTTCATTCTAAGATATTCAATTACATAATTTCATTTAAAATAATTGCTACCAGCTCTAGTCTGCATTGGTGGACAGGGGTGTAGGGAGCCTTAGGCAGGTGTGGGCTCATCTGGCTTGGGGCCAATGACAGGAAGCCAAAGTCCACGATCCTCGGTGGGGGAGCCGGTTGACCCTGAGTGGTGCAGAGACAAACACACCTGCAGGCAAGCATTAATAATCTTTACACAGGTTCACCCAGGTAAACCTTCTGAGTTTCACTTCCTCTCTTTTAATCATCTTGGCTTGAGCTGCACTAAATAGTGAGTGAGTGTAAACTTTTAAGAAGAAAATCAAGGGAAAAAAAGTTTCATAGCAAAAATAATTGCTTCTTTGATCCCAATAATTTTATTTTCATAACTCTTGGAAGCCAAAATTGTAACTGAAATTGAGATTTGATTAATTGCCCAGCAGCTCATTTGGATCAACTATTTAGTGAATAGAATCATAGGTGATCGACTGCTCAGGATTCTGGAACCAGGCAACACCCTATGTTCCGCTTCCCTTCAGCAGACGTATACACTAACCCCACAAAAAAATGAGAGAGAAAACAGAAATATAGATATACCTAAATGGGATTAGCTTAACTAATTATACTAATTTGTTTCACTAGGGTGTGGTTTGCACATTTGTTTTAAATTGCTGTCCTCATTTTCCATTTTCTTAGGAAAATATAAAGAAATGTGGGGTGGCTCAAGACTTTTGCATAGTACTGGATCTGTAGGATAGTGAGGTGAAGCTGGGCCTGGAGACTGTCTTTCCTGAGGACTTGTTGGAATCGGACCTGGTCTGGTGGTTTTTAGCTGAGTCAGACTCAGTTGCTTATCCCCACCAGTCTTTGCTCTGTTAATTATACGATAAGTTCCAGGAATCTGTATAAGTGTGTGTCATTTCTATGCATGTGTATCTGTGTCTGAGCATGTTTTTCAGTTGTTAAGTACTACTCGTCTTTCTCTTTATTTTGCTCATGTGTGCATGTTTGTGTGTCTGCATGTTCTTTGTATGGCTTCAAAAAGAGAAAGTCATCAAAAAGAATAGAGAATTCACACAAATTCCCAAATGCACCAAACTGGACCACCTGTTGTTGTTGTTGTCGTGGAGTCTTTACTCTGTTCCCAGTTCTCCCACCTCTTGAAGAGGTTGTCCTTGGTTCCGAGTTATGTTGTTCCTGGCAGAAATCATATTAGCTGAGGACTGAAGTGGAAAGTTTCTGTTTTATTGTACATTTAGTTTGGGTGACACTGTGTGTGTGTAGTAGGAAAATTCTAGTCTTCAACCACTGCAGTATAAGAGGAGCTAAAATTGATCTGTTTTTGCAGACTTTCTTCTGGTGGTTTTCAGTGTTAACACAGCTGTGGGTGTTTGAACCATTGATGGAATAAAAATGCTACGCTATGTTGTACATTAATAGTATTATGTTCTGTAATATTTTTAAAGAAGGTTTTAAAATACAATGTAACTGTGTGTGTGTCTTTGTGTGTGTCTGTGTGTGTTTGTGCGTGTGTGTGTGTGTGTGTGTGTTAGTGTGGTGGTGGTGGGGGCCTACCTTCATACTGTGAAATTACATTTTTTCAAAGAAAATCAGCTCTTTCCTCTGTATTCTGTGTTCTAATGCAAGTTAAGAGCTTGCTTGCTGAAGCTTCACATTTATTGCCTAGATGAAGCAGAAATATGTGTATTGCCTAGAACACAAGAACTACCCCACCTGGAACTCAAACAATATAGTCGTTGAACAATGGTATTTGTCAGGCTAAGCCTTGTTAACAGGATCATATTAGCCACCCCGCCAACTGGAGCCATTTTTTCTGTGTATTGTTTTGTGGGTTTTGTGTATGAAACAGGCAGCAGTTATTGTATATTGAGTGTGTGTGTGTGTGTGTGTGTGTGTGTGTGTGTGTGTGTGTATCTATCTATATATATATATATATATATATATATATATATATATAGTAATGATCCCTAATGGACGTTATTGCTAAGTTAGGTTGTTTTGGGTTTGAACCGGAAGGAGATGTGTGGGGGTCGCCCGTGGGAGGGAGGGGTCTTTTTGTCAGCAGAGTGAGCGAGTTGGCTGTACCCTGTGAGAGTTGTTCTGTTGTGTCTGATCTGAATAAACAATGTTAGAAGCAAAACCTCTGTCTGGTGCTTGGGTGACATAATGGAACGTTACTATATATATATATATATATATATATATATATATATATATATATATATATATATATATATATATATATATATAGTGTGCTAATTCTCTCTCCTCCCTGCAGGCAGGGGTTTGTTTACTTTGTTTAATTTTATTTCTTGTAGACCGTTCTGCTTACCTGCATCCACACACTCATTACAGTACTGATGAGCCAGTTCTATATTGTAATAAGTTTCATTTCAAATTTATTTTGGTCACTTCACAAGCCTCTGTATAGTCTTCTTGTTTTATCTGAACCAGACGTGGAAAATTAATTTTCCAGAGGAGCCACATGTGAACTTTGTGAACTTTGTTGCTTTGTTACATTAAAAAAATGAATTGAGTTTTAGGGAATATTCAGATTTAAGAGAAGTAATGGTTTACCTAATAATGGTTTGAATTTAGCTTAGCTAAAACTTGCACTGCCCATATTGGGGGTTCTTTCTTGGTTAGCATTTAAGCTAGCTAGTGTGGGTAGGTCAAATGGTAGTTACAATGTAATAGATGCTAATAGTTAAGACATTTTAAAGAGGAGTAGAATACTAGGCTTATTAGCTGTCTTTTTCATTGGTCTTAACTCTCTGTGATTGTGAACAGTCACAGCAATTTGTTATAGCAATAAACCTTTGTGTTAGTGGATCTAGTAGTACAGTACTATCTTATCCAACAGTGGTTGCAGACTGCAGCACGACCAAAATTACTGCAACCATGTGCAATCAATGTCCCATCTTTTAAATGGTTGCTTCAATATCTCCATCACTGAAGGTCTGCGAAGATCCACGGTCAGTTGCTGTCTTCAAAGCCACTTTAGTGCATCAAGATAGCAACATGACAGATTCGGTCTGCTATTAGTGTGTAGTTAATTGGGGTCAAGTCAGCAATTACATGCAGTCTGTGATAATATGGTGATTAATTGAGATAGATTGATGAAATTCTCAAATCGGTTGCCCTCTACATACACAGAAATTTACATTCATTATTTGCATGCAATTGCAGCTAGAACCTCAAAGATTTGAAACAGAAATTCATCCAGAATAGTGACGTATTTACTGTAGGACATGCAAAAAGACATAGGTGCTCAGCATTCTTGCTTTTATATAGGAGTAAAACCAGAATACAACTGGTTGGCAGCCAGTTGTGTCGGCTTCCTTTTTGCAAAGAGATGCATTCATTAGCATAGACTACTTCATATTGATTGCAATGTGCTGGCAATCTGTCTGCATTTATAAATTAGATAGCAGTTATTTGCAAACCTTTGCCAGTCTGTCTGAGAGTGATTGCAGTCAGTCTGAGCCAGACTCTGACTGTTTTGTGCTAATGTATGTTTTGGACATTGGATATAGGCACAGATGCAGTCCACCCGGGCAGGTTCGCTGACCTCCTTTTTTTGCTCTTCTTCTTCCGAGCAATAATTTAACCCAGTAGCTCAGTGACCTTGTATTGAGTGCATGACAAAGTGTTGACTCTGTGTTTGTCAGAGCAGTATAGCAGAGTGCCGTGATTCTTCCTGACAGTTCTGCAGCGTGACCGACTCCACTGCAGCAATACTAGACCTGTTTGTGTGTGTGTGTGTGTGCGCGCTCTTGATTTTGAAGAGTTCTGTCTGTGCTTATGTTGATTATTCTATGTAATTGTTAAATGTTATTCTTAAATGTTTTGTCTTCAGCATGGCTTCAGCAGACTTTCACAATAAACAGCCATGTTTGAGATTTCAGAGTCTAGATGCACACTGAGGTGGTATCGCATGCTTTAACTGTGCCATTTGGCTCTGTCCCCTCTTCAAGGGGTTACCACACTGGGTGCCAGTATGCTATTGGCTGGGAAAAAACGTGACTTGAATCTGTGACTTGGGACAAACCTTACTGCCCTCACTCAAACTGTGCTGACATATATACTACTAAAGAAATTACCCAGTGAAATATTTCACACTTACTATCACAGATAACTAAAATAGAGCAGTCTCATTTTACAAGCTGGAACCAGTGAGTACTCTGGTTGTGGCAATAATCAACAGTAGAAAGATGACACTATAGCACTGAGGAAATATTGTGCACATACTTGTTGTGTCAGCAGCCATGCCATACTGGAAATAATACCCTGACTTATGAACAGACTTTTGTGCAGTGTACTTCCTGAAAACTCAGAAATTTAAAACCATGTCTGTCATATTAATTCTGCCCAATGACAAACTGTCATATTTTTCATTCATTTTTATGTTAAGTTTAATTTTTTTGATTTACACTGATTTAAACATATTAACACTGAACTTCCAGTTGAATTCAGATTTTATATGCCCTGCAGTACTGGCAGCTTGTGCTCCATTTGGGGAAAAAAAAAATGCACGCTGCAGATTTAACCCCAGGGTGTGTGTGTGTGTGTGTGTGTGTGTGCCTGTGTCTCTGTGTGTGTGTGTGTGTGTGCCTGTGTGCCAGTTCAGTTGTCGGTATAAGACGATGCATGTGGTAACGTGACCTGACGGCTTTTTTAGGTAGGACTGCGGAGGTTCACGTCTGAGTATGTGATCGCTGGCTACCGGGCAGATGCTTCTGGACCGAGACTTCATCTACTAAAGCTCTGAATGTCATTCATTGTGTTTTCCACTGTTGAGTTGGAGGCACATGTTTTAAAATGTCATCCTGTCTGCGGCCTTCAGCTGCTGAGACTAAACTGTCTGACAAAGAGTTGTATATAGGCGTTTGTTAGAAGTTGAGGGTATCTAGCAACCCATACCTCAGGCTTTCTAGTTGCAGTTAGCTCACTGACATATTGTTTTTTCATATTTGTGATGATGCTCACTGACATGTCACAACTAAGTGTCTAAGCCCAACCCTTACCCTAATCTTCAAATAAATCTCTCACCTGAGACTGTCACACCAAGCCTCACCCCTCACACAGCCCTTTAAAATTATAGCCAAAATGGCCCCATAATGAGTCTCAGCTATATGTTATCTACACAAACAGTCTTTCTGCTTCAATGCTCATGAAATTTAATAGAATGGTATTTATGTTGTACTTGTGTATGTAGCACTTTACACTACAAGTGACATTCACTTTGTCTCACGTATTCTTACAGCATTTTATTCTATGCGCTTAAGCTCTTTATCCACCTTGTATCAACAGCCAGTTTAGAATTGCCAGTTAAACAGTGGATGCATTGCATTGTGGGAGGAATCTGGAACAGCCGGAGGAAAGCACACAAGCACCGGGAGAGCAAAGAAAGTCCAAAGCTTCTTGGGTGCTTCTCACAGTCCGATAGTGTATTGCAGCAGCCTTCGGTTGCTGTAGACTAAACTGTGCTGACAAGTGACAAGGTGTTCTAAATAGGTGTGTTGGGGTTGGGGGTATTTACCAGACCATACCTCAGGCTTCTCAGTTTCAAGTATGTCACATGCACACTGGTGCTTTTATAGCTACGAGGATACTCATTGATAGAATGGATTCCCTAGCCTCTTCCCTAAACCCTAGGGAGGGATTACACTTGGTTATGGACGCTGCCAGCTGCAGACAACACAGGTGAGTAGTCATTCCTGTTACACTTCTTTGAAGGCTGTTTCAAATCCGCCTAAAGAGTGCATGCATATTTTCATTATCGTATAATATGTCTTAGCGGAAGAGTCAAAAAAATTTGCAGGCATGTTAACATCCATATAGAGCCTCGTGCTCACTGTCTGATGACAGATTTTATGCAATTAGACTCTGACTCAGGTATTTAGTTGGCTAAAAGATCTGGTCATTAGACATCTAAGTCCAGCTCTAATGCTAAAATATATCTCGTTCTAATCTTAAAGTTACAGGATGTAAAATATTCACTGCTAGATGTCAGTACTGTAGATTGCAGTCAAGAGATCAAAAACATTGATCTGTACCCCATAATGCCTGTCAATGCTGGGTGAGAAGGATCCACCTTTATTTATTCTGAAAGAGGCTGTAAAGTTTTGCGAAAGGAGTCTGATACAAGTTGATGAGTTCTCGAAGCTCACTTCTGACCAATGACAGCGATACTGAGCTGAGTTGTTGAGGATATGGTGAACTTTTCTGTCCGTTTTTGCTGCTGTTAGCCAGCGTTAGTGAAACTTTCTTTGAAGTAAATGTTACATTGTTGGATTCTGATGCTTTGTGAATAAACCTTCATAGGATGTGAAAATGCAATCAAACTGTTTCTCAGAGGGAAAGTGTGATTTCTTACATAGAACTTGGTGTTTAACCCCCCCCCCCAAAAAAAAACAAAGAAAAAAAAAGTTTCAACACTCATTGGCAGGGTAAAGATGTTTCAGTCACTGAAGCGTCAGCACTCTCTATTGGTATTGTTGTCATCACAGGATGGAGCAAACAACCCAGCACATCATCAGTTGTGATCAGGTGTTTTGGCCTTTTAACACAATACACCCTCTGCCGAGGCAGGCACACCACAGGTTGATCAGTCCCGGGTGTGTGCCAGATTGTTGGCTACTCTGTTGTCACTTAGACTCCCAACCACGGCCAGTGACTACTTCTTACTGCCATACTTGCCAGTTCTTTCACTACCTTCCTTCGGGGCTGTCCTCTAATCCCTACTTCCTGCCTTATGGTAGAGCTTGCAATGAAGCCTTTGCACCCCACCTCAACTGGGTGAGCCTCGGCTTTCCAGCCCCTTGAAAGCAGCATCAGCTACCAGGTCAGCATAGCACAACCGTTTTCATTCAAATGCCTCCTCCACAGCATCCTCCCATGGGGCTATTAGTTTGATGAGAAAGTGTACTGGCAGGACTGACTGGAGGACCAAGTCTGGTTGCAAGTTGGTTGCTGCTATCTCAGATGGAAAAGAGAGCCTCTGATCCAAGTCTACTCGCTTTTCCCATTCCCTGGCACCATGCAGTGGGCTTGGTTGTGGAGACAATGGTTTTCCTGCCTAATGTAAACTGGGGTATTTGGTCTGGGTGCAAAAGGGCATGGCATTAGTGATTACCCTCATTTTCTCAATCTCACTGGCCAGGCACCTGAAGACCTGATTGTGCCGCCAGGTATATCTGCCATGTGTTAGGCTGGTCTTACATCCTACCAGGATATGCTAAAGTGTTCCTGGTGCTCAAACTGTTATAGCGAGTGCCCTGTTCTGCAGTATGGTGTGCTGGCAGGGGCAGCATATCCAAGAAAGACACATCTAAGTTTAACAAACTGATCAGGCGGGCCGGCTCTGTGGTCAGCATGAAACTGGACTCTCTGATAACGGTGGTAGAGAAGAGGACTATGGACAAACTACTGGGCATTATGGATGATGCCAGTCACCCTCTGCACACTGTCATCAGCAACCAGAGGAGCCTGTTCAATGACAGACTGCTCCTTCCCAACTGTAGGACTAACAGACTAAAAAAACTCCTTTGTTCCTCATGCCATCAGACGGGGGGAGTTAATAGGAGCACAGAGGGGGGAAGGAGCAGCAGCCTGAGCCTGACCACAAACACAAGGTAGCATAAAGCAATACTGGACAATGGATAATATCAAAGTGCAATACCACATCATCTGTCAGACATTTTATATCTTCTTGTCTTTGTTGTATCTTTGTTTATTATTTGTCTATTTATTATTTTCCTTGTGTACTCCTTGTATAATTTTGACTATATTTCTGCTTGTGTGCCTATAATGTAAAATTTAAAAGTGCTACTGGAACTTTAATTTCCCTGACAGAACTCTGCCAAAGGGATTAATAAAGTTTAATCAAATCTAATCTAATCTAATCTAATATTAATTTTATTATACTTTACGAGAGCATCTGGCCCTCACACTGTTGGCTGAGAAAAATTACGGCCCTTGCACAAAATGTAGTTGATGACCCCTGATGACCCCTGTTAGAAGTTTTCGTGGGAGAGTTGGCCCATAACAATGGAAATTCTGTAGGACTTGCTGGGTTTAAGTTCCATTTGAACCCACGAGATGTTTCCTTGGAGTTTGTCCAGGAGGCGTTTGGTACATGCCTTTGTTGTTGTTAAAATTCATATCATCCATGTATGCTTGTATTGGAGGAAGCCGCAGCCCACTGTCGAAGTGTTGACCGCTAACCACTCACTTTGACGCTGAGTTACATTGGCATTGTAAAGGGTAACTGTGAGATTGTGCATCCCACCATTATGCCTTTCTCAAGATGCTGCCATCTGCTGGTATAATGCTTGTTATACAGAACTGCAGGTCTTGGAAGTATGTTTTGACCAGGTGAGTGACGTTTTTGGGGACATGAAAGAACTTGAAAGCTGTCCATAGGATCTCATGCGTCACTGACCCAAATGCATTCACAAGGTCCAGGAACAAAACATGGAGGTTTTTCTTTTCTTTCTTGATCATCTGGTGCCAGATGATATTTGCGTGTTCCAGGCAGCCTGAGAAACTGCGTATTCCTCCCTTCTGCGCTGTTGTGTCAATGAAGTCATTGCTCACTAAAAACTCTGAGAGTCTCTGGGGAATGATACCAAAAAAGATCTTTCCCTCTACACACTGGCCCTTCGCCAGGCCTCAGGGACAATCCCTTTTTGCAATACATCTCTTACGAGCTTCGAGAAGTATTTCATGATGCCTGGGGTGTTCTTATACAGCTTGTATGGAATGCCATTGGGCCCTGGGGCCAATGCTGCTCTAGCCCATTTAACTGTGTTGACTACCTCGCTCCACATGGGGGACTTGTCCATCTTGAGTATGAGCGGGTGACTAGGTGGCATGTGGTGGAAATACTGCTGGTACATGCCTCTGATTGTCAGAGTAGGTGTTCCTCAAGTACTCTCCCAGTTCCCTTACTGGTATTTTGAGGCCGCTGCACCTACCCTTGTCAAAAAGAAGGTGACGAACTTGTATGGGTCCCTATACAAGCCAATCCTTGCTTGTTCCTTCTTCTTATGTAACTTTCTCAGGTGTTCTGCCCTGCGTAGTTTTGCAAGTCGTTTCAGATCTGCCAGCAGTGCCTCCAGACCTTTCTTTTCATCTTCTATAGCTTTCTTCCATTGTTTCTTTAGTTGTCTTCTCTGCTTCACCAGCTTCTCTAGTTCCTGCTCTCGTCTGGACTTGGTCTGGACTGATGGCTCTTTCCTCAGTGTGTGGTTCTTAAGTTTGATCCCATATATCTCGGCCCCACAGTTGTAGATAACGTCTCCCATCTTATCCAGCTTTTTTTCCACCGCCCGCTTCTGTTTTTTAAGAAGACTGAGTAGGTCTGTGGCAATGGTATGCCACTCTTTCTTCTGGTTGGACTTGGGCCATGCTATTTGTGGCTTTCTCCCTTCCCACCACCACTGTGCTGCTTGCTGTGGTTGGCTAGACTCTGGGCTCTTGATGGTTGGCAGGGCGGTGCTGGGTTCCACTTTGGATGAGGTGCTGATGCCCTGTGGATGGTGGGGTTATCCTGCCCCTTGGTTTCACTCAACTGATTTGGCCGACCTTTTAAGAAGGATTGGTCAATGCAAGGCCCCTTACCTACTTTCTCTAAGCACTTTTTCCTGCCCTGATGAATCTTCAAGCCCTTTTCTGATGTTACCTTTGATCATCCACAAATGCAGTTTTGGAATCTGCATCCAGCAAGTGCTGCTACTCTGTCTTATCATCACTTCCATTTCAGGGTCCGTTACCATGCGGCCTATCATTGAGTCATCTTGTCATCTTGCCCCCCCACCCCACCCCCCAAACCCGCTCTCACAGACTCAGGGACTCGGGGTATACTTCTTCTTGAAGTTTTCGTAGAAGTGATTGGGTGAAGCCAATTAGGACATTCAAGCCTAACGTTAGCTGGCAAAATGTTAGCTTATAACCAGCTGTTGTTGTTGTTTTTTACTCAGCTCTTGTCAACTGTCCAGAGATGGGAGGGTCGCACGTATAATCTGCTGACAATAATCAGGACAGAATAAATATGTTTATGCACATTTTTGCGTGTTAAAGGCCTGACTTTAGTTCAGAAGATGAGGCTTGAGATGATGACGAGGAGGAGGATGACATTTTATTAAGATGTTGATGGCATTGCCTCTATCCCTTCTGTTTTCTGTCCTTTGGTGAAGGATACCCCTTCACCCATGATAAAGCATAGGCATGAGCTTCATATCTTGATTCTGAATGTGCAGGCACAAATTTAAATGTCCCTACACGGCACATAAACGCCTACGAGTTCTCTTCGCCTGGCGTACTATACATGTGGCCGGTCTGTAGCCACATATGTAAAACGTGATTAATTGCAAGTGAGATGGCCTTCCCAGCTACTGTATCTAAATATGGTGGGGGAACATGGCAGCTTCCAGAAACCAGCACCCACACCTATGTATTTTTAAGGAATTAAATATAAGTTTGAATGCACCAGTTTGTTGGAAGAGGTAAGTGCACAGTAATCTTTGTATATTTATGACTACAGTATCCTTTTGTTCTATTAAATGACCTAAAAAAGAATGTTCACTGTATCTTTAACCCTCAAACCCAGTCTGGCAGTCCCTAAAGTTGTGATGTCTGACAAAAATCACCTCACGATAATATTTTCCATTCAAATTATGTCCACGCAAACATTTGATTTCCACAGCCTTTCCCGTTTCTGTGAAGATCAGTGAATCATCTCAGTAGGAACACCAGGCTACCACAGGACTAGTTAAAACTTGCACTTATTCCAAATAGCTTTAGAGTTTGTTTGGTTTCAGGGAATTTCTAAAGAACAGCATTTGATTAGCTGTGGAAATGAGCTGTCGACCTGCAGGTCTTAGTCATGCTTTTATTTTCTTGGAATACTTTTATCTATTTCTTATTGTGAGATATTTCTAAGCCATGCATTTCATTGACCGAGCTGGACTGCATTAAATCTGGAGTCAGAGTGAGCATAGTGGCATTTGTTTGTAATGCCATAAGAACTTTAAAAAAGGCACAGCTGACTTTGGTTCTGGTATACTGCTGCAAGTCACAGTCTGCTTTGTTTGTGAAGAATTTCTACTCTTTAATTTTATTTAATAGTTTTGTTTTGTCTACCTCTCTGTCCCTTTCTTGAACACAATGTCTCAATGCCCTGAGGGAATAACTTTTAAGTGTTGCAGTACACACTGACTTAGACTAAAGGATGAGTTGATTATACTTTTGAACATAAGGGCATATCAGGGTTTCCATAGCTAAAAGTTGTCAGACCTGGTGACTGTTACTGTCAGGGCTTTTTTTTTTTATTGTGTGTGTGTCTATGTGTCTGTGTGTGTGAGTGGGAGAGAGAGAGAGAGAGAGAGAGAGGTGGGATTTGGTAGAATTTATCGTTGCACTTTATTAGTGTAACACTATACACCTGCTGTATTGGTAATTGCTAATTGTGTAGTGACACAGGCTTAACAGCAGGGCTATGTACCTGCAGCTCTGCACACAGGAGGACAGAGGAGGCAGTTTGTTTGTTTCTTATTTCCAGCATGAAGAGCAAGCAACATTTACATCAGTAGGAGAGGAGCAGATCATATTTAACCTTGTTCACACATCAAAAAAGGTTGGCTGTGATTTGATGCTCTCTTGCTTGTATCTCAGTGTGTGCAGCACACACACAGCCCCTCACAGTTAGTGATTAGTCGCATGATGGTGGATGAACAGCACTAAATCCATAACCACCACAACAGGCAGGACTAACACTTCTACGCTAATGTAATAGACAAATCACAAGAACAAAGCTAACAAAGCCAAGTCAAATAAGTTTTATTAATATACCCTATTTTCAAAAGTTGCTGTAACCATGAGGTCGTCATCCCAGCTACCACAAATCATTTTAACAATACCTGTAGCAGGTATTCAGATCATTAATAATAGTTGTTTTGAACTTACATGACTTCTCACTGATGTGCCATTGTCACATGGAAACATGCTGCACTATCCAAATATAGTGGGTGGAAACCTGACTGGCGCTTTTATGGAAACAAAGTCCAAAGAATGATTTTATTTCAAGCTTTGAAGACTTGAGGATAAAGTAATGCATTTGGACGTAGCCGTGTTTCAGTTGTTTCATTTACATGTTTATTGGTTTGCAGATTACTTTCAATCTATTATAGAAACTAAATTCATAACATCAAGCAAACTATTAAGTGTGCAGTCCTCTTAAATAAGATTTCCAAGTCTCATTATGGCTGAAGTAACAGAGAGGTAAAACTATTGTTTCCACTCCGAGAATTTAAAGCCCCTGTCTTGGCAGGCCGTGTTGTTTCATAATGCTCTTTAATGTGGCCTGTTTGGCAATCCAGGAGTCATCGATCTGCCGGGAAGGACAAGCAGAGCTCTAGTGTTATAAAGCTTCAATAAACACGATACAAACATAATAGAAATTCATTAAAATAAGATCCCATCAGCTTCATAAGGTTTTGGACAGTAACACTGTGTTCACTCTTTTGCCTTTTGTGCAGTTCTTGCCTCTGCGTGCCTCTGCAGTGCATTTGAAATGAACAAAAGATATTTCATGTGGATATTCTGCTTTATATCACAGTGGGGTTCATCAAAAATATTAATGAATTATATCCATGAGTCACTTTCTTTTTCATGCCTAAGTGTGCCCTATTATCTCATCAAAATTTGAGAAAATAAAGGGTCTGGCAAGTTTTAAGTTTGCATTTGGTAACTGTTTATGGGAATTCTCAGTATGCGGTCCAAAGAGGTGTTGATGAAAGTCAAGGGGATCATCACGAGGTGGAAAAAATGTGTAATAACAGACCAAACAGAGAGATGACAGAAACTTTAGCCAGGTTACACAAGTCTTCTCATTGTAGAAGGAGATTCTTTGAACAGTTGACACCAAGATGAACTTGGGAAAAATGATTCTTTGGAAAACCAGAGGAAGGGCTCATGATACCACTTCATCTGTAAGACATGGTGGAGGTGCTTAGAGTGCATTTTAAGCTAAAAACAAATTGAATGTTCTTTGATAGTGGCCAGATTCCAACCCAACTTTTCTCATTCCAAAGACAAAGCTGAGGGTAGAAAGACCTGCAAACTGTTGAAATCAGCTGGAGTAAAGGCTTGGCAGAGCATCACAAGGAAGGAATCTCAGTCTTTAGTGATGTCCCTGGGTTCCAGGCTTCAGTTATTAAACCACTGGTAGTTTTGAAACACTGTTATTGGCTAATTCTTTCTAATACTTTTCAATTGCGACACAGTGGGATGGGGAACTATTTTAAATGACACATCAGGTTTTAATTCCTGAAAGATATAAATATCAAGTGATGTGGCACAAATGCAACAGTCCAGCTGAGGTTAACCACTTTAAGGAGGGCACATGGAAAAACAAGAGATCATCCAGAGTGTAAATTGTTCTGTTTTAGTTTGTTGCAGTTATTCATTTATTTTGTTGTTATAGCAACTTGTACTTAAACAGCCCCACGTCTGTGTAATATACGTCATTCCCAAGTGATCATATAGTTTCATGTTCAAGTGTATAAAGTTATCTACAATATAATGCTGTATACCTAAAAAAAACTATATAACTCCCTGCTAACAATCCCACAGTATAATACAGTACAGATGGCAAAATGACTGAAGTCTCCATTACTCACTCTTGATTGCTGGCAGAGGTGAATAACAGAACAAGGGTGATTTGAATGCAGTCATTGTTATATTCAGCATTTTGTGAGACTGACCAAGTGAATCCACTCTGTCAGCACACTTATTAGATCATCATACTCCCCTTCTTCTTACAAGCTTGTGTTAAAGACAGGTGGCAAATGAAATGAAAAACCAAAGACTTGAAATGTCCACGGTGTTGGACATCTTTGTGTGTCCCGAGCAGCTTCAAAGCATCTTTAGATATGGAATACCATTCTCTCAAAAGATATTCCCTCAACTGGTGTTTTGGTGATGGTGGTGGAGAGCACTGTCCTGCATGCTGTTTAAAGTCTCTGTTCATTTGGCTTGCAGAAGGTATAACTTATCATTCACATGCTTTTCATCCTTACCAAACCATCTGGGGAACCCTTGCGCCCTCTGGATCTTCATCCTGGACAGGAGCCTTTGCATCAGGATAGAAATGTTTCAACCTAGAATAAGTCGTCATTTAGAACAGCTTGTTACTGACTTGACTGGCATCACTGGCATGATGGTTTTCCATTGAAGTGTAACTTTATCTCGTGAATCTAAAGACACATTAATGATTTTTATGAGCTGGTCCTAAAATAAGACAGCACAGAGCAGTCGGCTGCACAGGTTCCACACGTAAGCTTGCAACTAGACAGATGCTGGGTTGAATACCACTGATGTACCCATGAGCAGTACACTGTGTTACTGTTTGTTCCAACAACAGTCTTCTTGTTGTTTCAGATATCAGCTACTAATCACATGAGAACTGCTAACAGTCTTATGCAAGCAAGGATCAGAGTGTTTGTGTAACTTTGTTCAGTGCATGTGAAGTGTTCGTTTTTATATATTTCTCTGGCCTGGTGAGTTTGTGGAGGGTTAGACAAACACATACACACACACATCCATGTGTCAGGTGAGCAACGATGGCTGCAAATCCCACAACAGGAACATAATTTGACTTTCACACATTGTGTGTGAATTCCCAAATAAAGTCCTGAAGTGATATCTGCGCAATTGGATTTGACCGGATGGAGTTTGGACATAATGAGCTGCAGTGATTTAGTGCGCTGAGTCACAAAGTGTAGCTGATTCAGTAAATACACACAGGCTCAGAGAATGGAAATGAAGAGTAGAAATTCCATCAGAGCTGCTTTAAGGAGACCAGTGGGTTAACAGAGAGGCTACAGCAGCGCACTTAAATGTTGTGGCTTGTCAGTTATTTTTAGGTCACACACATCCAGCCTGCTCAGCACGCTAGAAACACACACTAGTGCCACCTGCTGACAATATATTTGGTGTGTAGACAGCTGCTGTGAGTGTGTGTGTGTGTGTGTTTTATCCCATGCAGTGGAGCTGGTCTGTCTCTAAGCAAAGAGCTCTTCTCTGTATGACTCCAGAGAGACTGACACTGCTCTTCTCCTTCACCAAACAATCCCCATATATTTAGATATTAGTGGTGAGACGACCAGTGTGGTTTTTACACAGTGCTTTCAGGAAGGAAGACTGCATCTGAGTCTCTTTCCATCCAGTGGAAATCTGGTCCTGTGCTGTAGAATAATGCCTTTTCTGTCTGTGTCTCTGCAGGGCGATTGAATCATCCACTCTGTGCCACACTCCAGCTGGACTGAGCTGTGTTAGCAGACCAAAGGTAATCAGCATCAACACACTTTTATCACTTTAAATCACATATGTGTTTATGTGCTGATTGATTATTGATTGTTTGAAAGAGTCACTTTACTCATTTGGGTATAAAAAAAACAAAAACTAAAAAAACACAAGTTGCTGCAATAAGCTACCACTGAACATATGGTCTCACTGTCGTGGACAAGCAGCGGAGCACCTTCTCTAACATATACAGCCCTGCTGCCACAAGAACAGACAGGAAATCTTTCATACCACATGCTGCCACTCTCTATAATACAGTATATCTGTCTGGCAGAGAAAATTATGGCTCTATAGTGTGGTGGTTTACGCATTTGCCCCAGCTCGACTCTGGCAGGAGATACAAATCCCTTGGGGGTTACGTCAGGAAGGGCATCTGGTGTAAAAAATCTGTCAAATTAAACATACCCATGGTGGCAACCCCTCGTGAATTAGGGAGCAGTCGAAAGCATTGTTGTTATTATTGTTGTTATTATTAATATTATTATTTCATCATCATTTCAGCTGCTGTAACAAAAGAATTTCCCCATCCTAATTTTAGGGGAGGGCCAGTCTGATTTATGTAACACCAGCACTCAGAGCTGGCTGTGTAATGTAACTAATGTAGGGCTGGTAGCGTCAGCAAAGGAAGCTGTCATAGTCAGTTGATTTCTAAACTGCAGTTCTCTATGTGATGAGGACACAGAGGATTGCAGTGTTCAGGTGTGAGATTATAAGGCAAGGCAAGTTTATTTATATTGCACCTTTCAAACACTGCAGTCATTCAAGATATAATCAAAACCAAAAAGAAAAGAAAAGAAGGCAAAAAAAAAGGCAGAAAATAAATCCCAGTTGTAATAATGACAGCTACATGGTTAGTCAAAAGCAATCGTGAATAAATATGTTTGTTTGTTTTTTTAAATAGCTAGTGTTGGAGATGATCTGACCTCAGTCGGTAGTTTGTTCCAGCTGTGGGCAGCATAGCGGTTAAATAACTTAACACCCTGTTTAGTTTGAGATCTGTGCAGTACTGTGTGGCCAGATCATGCAGACTGTAGAGACCTACTGGGTTTGTATCCATTAAACATTTCAGATATATATTTATAAACAATCAGTAGTACTGTAAATTCAATTCTGTGTAGAAGCCAGTGCAAAGAACTGAGAAGTGGAGTGATGGGCTCTCTCTTCCTGGTTTTTGTTAATATTCTAGCAGCAGCATTCTGAATTACTGTCTGATAGTCTTTTAATGAGGCCAGTAAAAAGAGCATTGCAGCAGTTAACTCTACAGGAAAGAAAGGCATGACTGAGCTTCTCCAGATCTTGCTCGGCAACAAAATCTCTGTTTAGCTAGTTTTCTAAGATGCCAAAAGGCTGATTGAGTTACAGCCCTAATATGGTCAGTGAAACAGAGGTCCTCCGTGAGTAGGCCAAGATTTTTCACCCAGGTTGAAGTCTTCAGTGCCCTAGATTCAAAATGTGAACTATGTTACAATTGTGCATCTTTGTTTCATCTCTGTTTAATTGAAGGACATTTTTTTGCATCCAGGCCTCCACTTTTTCAAGGTTCAAACATAATAAGTCAACAGAATCAGAACTGTTTGGTGAGGGAGCCAGATAAATCTGGGTATCGCCATTTTGTATTCCTGAATGATGTCACAAAAAGGAAGCATATACAAATTAAACCAGGGTCCCAAGAACTCCCCCTTGTGGGACTCCATATGGCATTACATTAGGGTTTTCTAAATAATCCCTACCTTCAAGGTGTGATCTAAACATTCCTGTGAGACCAACCAAAAAAGTTCTGAAAGGTTCCCCATTATTACACTGTTTTTTTATTTGGTAAGTAATTTTCTTATAATTAATACATCTGATGATGGCCACATGCTTTTGGCCACATATATTTAAAAAATACCTGTTAAACTGCTCTTGAAAAAGGTATTGCTATGATACTGCTGTTGGTACCTCCCCCCATCACTGTTTGGACTGCTTGTACTACCAGATCAGCTTTTGAACATTCCTTTTTCTGTTCTAAGCTCTGATGTTATTTTCATCTGTTTCTAGAAAGGTTTTAGCTGACGTGTGGTTCAGGACGTTGTAAGTAGCTGTTATTATACCACTGTGTTCTTAGTTGTGGCACACCCAAAGGATAGAGTATTTTATTTTTCTATTAACATCCTTTGCATAATTTTAAGTTTCAGTCAGTAAATCTCAAACCTATTGTTTGTTTGTTTGTTTTCTAAAGGTAAATGGACAGCACCCAGCTAATGATGTAAAGTTTTGCAATGGTTTCCAAAATGAAACTTTTTTCTGTGGCTCAATGGTCAGCCATATTTACCAACAAAGCAGCTCACATTCATCATATATCATACAATTAATAACTTGCAGTCCTCTCACGGGCTTCCTACATTCTTGTTCATCCACTTTGAGCTCTATGGAAAACTAAACATCTCTGTGGCAAGTGGCTGCAGTGTTTAGCCACAGCCAGCTCTGAGTGCTGGTGTTATAAATCTGTGGTCAGTATGAACTTCTTTCTAGATCTTTGTGCCAGATATGTTGATATTTTACTTAACCACCTACAGGGGTATAGTATAAATAGGTGAGAGGTTTGATATAATATGATTTGACTTTTGTTAAATTTCTCTAACATCTGCAAGAACAACTAGCATTTACATTGTTTTATGCATGACAGCTTGTGCCGATAGTTTCAAGGGTAATTTCTAAGCAATGATTGAAAAATGTAAAAGCTATTTTAGGATTTTTAACACACTTTTGATAAAATACATGCAATTAAATACTTAACAATTCTGAATGAGTTTGAAACAGCAGGGATGAAAATATTATGTCACAAAGGAAACAGCGAAAAGTCTTTGAAGTGGACATTAATATTGATATATTATATTCCATGTGTGAATATATTGATATTCACACATGGAACAATTTTTTTACATTAACATGTAAATTGTTGCTATACAGGAGCTCAGGGTGGAACAGATGTCCTGAATGCTAATGTAAAACCCCACTGGCTCATCTCACATTGCTTTGTAGCTGGCAGCTAGCCAATTCACTTCAATTCAGTTTTATCTATATAACACCAAATTACAGCTACACGCACTTAAAGGTGCTTTATGTTGCAAGGTAGTGATTCTACAGTGATACAAAAAAAAAACTCCAACAGTCAGACGACCCCCTTGGCGATAGTAGGACAGAAAAACTCCCTTTTAACAGGAAGAGACCTTTGGCAGAACCAGGCTCAGCCTCCCATTCTGCTTTTAAATACCTGAGGAAACACAAGTAAGCTTGCAGCCCATGAGCAATGTGCTCGATTGGTCTGCTACAGTACTATGAGTACTGTTCCACACAGTGTTACTGGAAGCCTCTGTACTTTTGTAGGGTCTTCACCTTACAATATAAAAACAATAAATAAAAATGTTATGATCAACAGCATTAAAGCTGCACTGATGTCCAACAGGACAAGCACAGAGATGAGTCCACTGTCAGAGGCTGTAAGACGATCATTTGTAACCTTCACTTATGCTGTTTCTGTACTGTGATGAATTCTGAAACCTGACTGAAACTCTTCAAATAAACCATTCCTCTACGGATGATCAGTTAGCTGTTTTACAACTACTCTTTCAAGGATTTTGGAGAGAAAAGGAAGGTTGGAGATTGGCCTATAATTAGCTAAGACAGCTGGGTCAAGTGATGACTTTTAAAGTATTGGTTTAATTACTGGCACCTTAAAGGCCTGTGGTACGTAGTCCATTAATAGAGATAGATTGATCATATTTAAGGTTGAAACATTTATTACTTATGGTATGACTTCTTCGAGCAGTATTAGGGATTGGGTCTAATAGACATGTTGATAGTTTGGAGGAAGTTAACTCAGATCAGTCAGAGAAAAAGAGTCTAAATAAATGCCAGTAGACCTGAAAGTTTCTGTACGTAATGATAGGTCTGATGGTTATAAATAAAAATACATTATATTTGTGAAGAAATTCATGAAGTTATTATTAGTTAAGGTTAAAAGAATGCTTGGCTCAACAGAGCTCTGACGGACAGTCAGCCACTAGTGGACTTTCTAGGCTGTGGATGTGTAGGTAACCCTCTAATGTGTTTACCTTCCATCATATTTCAGTCAGTGGTACCCATTGCTCCCATTGGTTGGCACTTGAATTTTATACTTCAAAGTTGACTGGCACATCCACTTAGTTTTGTTAACAGTAATTTTGCCAGTCATTGCTACAAGTTGCTGAAATTCATTGACATTTTAAGGTCTGTGGTTGCTACTTTTTGTTAACATTAACTGTCTAAAAGATAAGTGGAGCCACAATGATGTCACCCATTGGGTTTGGAGTCATTTTGATAGTTGCCTCTTGGTTACTATGTGCTGTGTACCTGTACAATATGGTGCTAGAAGGTAACAAGCTAATGAAAACTTCCAACTAATGGGTGTGTGTGTGTGTGTGTGTGTGTGTGTGTGTGTGTGTGTGTGAGAGAGAGAGAGAGAGAGAGAGAGACTGAGTGAGTGAGTGAGTGAGTGAGAAGAGAGGTGGTTCAAAGCTTGTTCAAACCCTCAGTTCCTGGTTTTCTATGAAGATCACAGTGTGTGTTCACAAACTTAGAGTGTATATATGAGGGAGGTGCTGCCCTGTTATTTTTCAGTTTCACACAAGTTTAAATGAACACAGCTGCACATAAGCCACCACTTGTACCATACTAGTGACATATCAAAGTGTGTGTGTGTGTGTGTGTGTGTGTGTGTGTGTGTGGTTGTGAAGGAGTGGCTTGTGTCCCTCTGTCTAAGCAGTGGTATGGGTTTAGCAATATATGGAAATCTCAAAATACATAGAATGTGACTGAAGCTAGAGCAGTAGTGAAATTTCACAGGGTAATTTTTTTAAAATATTGATTTTAACAAAGACATGAATCCAAATGAACTAGAAATGAATATATGTTCCCTTTTTTTTTTTTACAAAGAAGCACAATAACAGGACAGACATGAAGATAAGGACTTTACTATTTCTTACATCCCTCTAATTCTTCTGAAAGATGGAAATGCAGGAATATAAATGTGGCTTACCAGAGTGCACTGGTGCCAGTGTGCACATGCATGAGCATGTGAGCATAATGACATTTTACATTACATTAGGAAGCTATAACTGATCACATGATCAAATGTTAGACAACAGGTGAAGAAAGTTCTGTCTGTGATCTGCTAACACAGCACATTTGCACAAAGACAGCACACAAACAAGCAAATAATCTGCTAATAAAATTCATACATGTAAGCCTGTTTTTACGTGTGTTTGAGAGGCAACTGAAGGAGAATTCAGTTCAATTAAATTTAATTTATATAGCCCCAATTCACAACTACAGTCGCCTCAATAGTGTGGATGTTATATACTAACATCCACACTGACAGTGTGGCATTTGTACTGGCATCAGTACAAATAAATGTTAATGAAGGAGTGACGGGACAGACAGATTGAAATCTGATCTTTTGAACAAAAGTGTGGAATGCTCTGCTGTGCTTTCAGACAACGGTGGCTCTAGTAGAGGTTAACAGGCACGTTATACTGTAATAAGCCACTGCACACCAGGATTCTTCCTAACTTTTTTGTTCTTGTGCTCCTTGTCACCATTATTAATGCTTAACAGCATTCACATTATTGAGATCCAGATCTTTATTATTATATTTTCTTCCATGGCCTTTTTTCGGGCATTAACTCCTTTGTTTCTGTAGAACCGTTTGCGCTACAGAAACCGTTCTGGTATCAAAAATGTTCAGCTCTTTCTGGAGAATACTTTTCTAGTTTGTAACTTTTATAATTTAAAAAAAAAAAAATTAAGCTTTTTATGAATTTTAACAGTTCAATACTTCAGCATACTGTGAGCTAGAGAAAAATTTCAACTTTAAATGGGTTCCTAGACCCTAAACTATTTAGTTATTACTCGGTTTGCTGATATCTTTTATGGTTTTCAGGTTATCAAATCACTGTTTGATATATATATATATATATATATATATATATATATATATATATATATATGTGTGTGTGTGTGTGTGTGTGTGTGTGTGTGTGTGTGTGTGTGTGTGTGTGTGTGTGTATATATATATATATATATATATATGTGTGTGTGTGTGTGTGTGTGTATATATATATATATATATATATATATATATATATATATATATATATATATATATAAACCACCTGATGTGTGTGTGTTTACAGTGGAGCATACAGAAGTAAAGAGTTCTGGTTCAGAGTGAATACCGTTTGAGAGGTGAACGTCAAAAATGTTTCTGTGCATGTCTCTATATGAAGGTAGGTATTTGTGCAGTTTGGCCTCTACACTTGTATGACATGGATAAGTATATTTGTATACAGTAGGATATGCTTTGCCAAGAGCTGTGACCAAACAGTGATTTGATAAAATTCACTGTAAGAGTGTTAGTAAGGTTGTCATAGCGTCATTGTGTGTCCACTCCTTATCCATGTATTATTATCCCAACTTTCAGCCTGCTTGTGTGTAAGGCAGTTACTTAGAGTACCAAGTGTGCCACACCATCTCTGCCTCTTAATCCATTCAGTTGTACAATTGAATGGACTTCCTGCTGCCTCCTGTTTGTTTCTTTGGGAGCAAAAATAGAACTCATTTGTTCTGACCATAAATCTGGAGCACACCACTGTGTATGTATGTGTGCGTGTGCGTGCATATCAGTATCATGTTACACGACTGCAGCTGAGACTCCCTAGGGATCTGCTGGGCCTGGCCTTGGGGCTCAAATATGCACTCGCAATGAGGCATCATTTGGACCACATACATATATTCATGTGTTTATCTATTTTCCTGTGAAAGGATTTTTGCCTGTATCTGAGTTGAGTCTTCTCAGTGCCACAGCCTCTGGCAGTACACCTGCAGATAGAGTTAGTAATATATAGAACTGTTTAAACAGCTGCAAATGGCTGCCTTTGTGACCCTGCGCTATGTGTGCAATTTATCGGATATGATATAGCAGTGTCAGTCAGCAGGAAAGGCTACAGCAGCCTGAACAAATGCACCACAGAGTAGCTGGGCAAAGTAAAAGCAAGGCAGCAGAGCACTCGCTCTCTCTCCACCTCCCACTCTTTTTCTGTATTCATCTCGTCTCCCTTCTTTGTATTGAGAAACAGAATCAGGTGTCAATACGAAGCAGGGAAACTAAAAGGAAATGATGCAATGCTTGCTGCAGGTCTCAGGAGAAGTGATATCATTGTTGCTGGGTCAGCAGGCGGCTTCTCGCGCGTCCTCTGCTTCCTCTGCCTCCCACCATTCTTCTTCCTGTGTGATATGAGCTTAAATGTGCTGTGCAGAAATTACACTCTTGAAACATTCAAAGTGTACTTACACAAAATCTGCTGATGTAATCTGCTGGTCCCTTTTGCATGTTGCTAAGAGAAGAAAACAAACATGTTACATTATTACTGAGCTTTTTCCAAAGTACAGCATGGTGACCTTTTTGGTTTTTCAGTGTCATTTTGATAACAGAGTTAAAGATGGTTGAAAATATAAACTAATTTAGCAAGTCTGGATCTATTTTTTGGGTAAGGGTAAGCCAGCTATAAGGTTCAGAGTCTGAAGTTCAGACTCCCCATTGCCTAAGGCTCATTTTAAAAGGAACCCTGACTATTTCAGTACATGGACCTTAATAGGCTATGGATGGCCTCTCCTGCTGAAGTATACTGGAATGAAAATGTATTATTCATTGTTTTAAAAATCATAAATGTTAGTAAATATTTTTACCTACAAAGGCTGTGTAAAACATGCAGAGCTTCTCACTGTGGCAGCCTCTTTTGGCAAGGGAGCAGCCGAAAGCAGCTTAGAAGTAGGAAATTGGTACTTATACTCATTAAGACATGCCTGTAGTTTAACTAGTTGATTTGTATCATCTGGTTTCATGGATAAATAAAGCTGGTATCATCTGTATAGCAAAAAAAAAATGTGTATGATGTGTTTTCCTAATGATATTTCCTGAATGGATGGATGGAAAAATATGTCTGTGGATGGACATGATCAACAATAATACTTAGGTAGGCTGTGGCATTTAAATCCTTAGATGGTTGTGTGAATTCCAGTAGATCAGCAGCTTCTGAAATACTTAGACCAGTCCGTCTGACTCCAACAATGATGCCACATTCAAAGGCACTTAAATCATCTTTCTTCCCCATTCTGATGCTCGGTTTGAACTTCTTCACCATGTCTACATGCCTAAATGCTCTGAGCTGTTGCCATGTTGGTTGATTAGATATTTGCATTAACAAGCAGTTGAACACGTTGAACTAACATGAGAGAGAGAGAGATTTGTCAATTTGCCAATGCTAGTTTTCCTATTATAACCTCGTCACAGGGTTCTGTTTAAAATGAGATAAACTTCAAGCTGTATGCAGTTTTTGAGAAGTGATACAAGTTCAGCCTAATCATCATTCATGCCACTTCGCTGTATTCCTCAAGTGTTGTGTACTAATGACTCTCTTTGTGCTTCCTGTGCTGTGAACCAAGCTCCTGTTAGCTGGGAGAGCTGCAGGGTGATTTTGGCACAGTGGCTGAACCACTTTAAAAAACAACACATTATTCCTCACACTCAAGGAGCGCCTTTAAAACAGTGAATACTTTTATGCACAGTAAGCATCACAGGAAGTGGCGTAAATATTCATTTCCAGGTTTGCCGGCTTTTTAAACCATTCTTCCCATTAACTCCTTACAGAGCCATTGATTCCTGTCTGTCCACCATTAATCAAAATTTGAACAAATATACTTGATGTGTCTTTTTCTAATTTAGGTTATAATAATTTTTTAAATATTTTTGAGTATTTTTAAAGGCTGTTTTTTCCTGTTACTTTAAAGAGTTCTTGCTGTCATTGTGTTGGATCAGTTCAACGACCTCAAGGTCTGAAACATGGCTGAAGTGAGGCTAATCATGCTGACAGGAGTCTCCCAGCATGGAGACTCCTATTATACACGTCTGCCGTATGAAGGGCAGCCCAGCATGCATGAAAGAGCTTCACTACAGGATTAGTGTCAGACTTGGCAGCATTCAGGCCTCTCTGTCTCACAGGCTTGCTCCTTTAACTGATTTCACAGTGTGAATCCTTGGGCTAATTACGCTCCCTGGCAAGACACAAACATGGGCCCTGTGTTTGGGTCATATTCCACATCTCATGGAAATATGAAATATGACATAAAAATATAAACGCATTAACACCTTCTTTCATTGTCAGGAGGTTTGGCAAAAAGGCTAATGAGGTAGGTGGAAAAAAAATCCCCAAAACATAAATCAAGGATATTCCTAGCTGAAAGAGTCTGAGAGACGTGGCACTCAGAGATCCTAAATTTAAAGCTATAGTGGAATTCCACAGTGACAAAGATGGTGGTAGAAGCATGACTAAAACCTGTTCTTGGCTAAAGTCAGCAGAGTTCTTTCTTATATTTTTCTTTCTTCTTTTTTTTTAAATCAGCTTTGTCTGGTGATTTTATAAATGCAGTTTTTTTCCCGGATGATCATTAAAATCTAAGCCATCCAGCTGGTAGCTCTTATATCTGTTTAAGCTGCTGAAGTTGCTTCATGCTGTATCCTATCTGTTGCCATTGATGCCTCTCTCTTTGGTGGGGCCTTGCTGCTGCCTCCAGCTGACAGGCAGCTATGCCATCAAATATAAAATATTGCAGATCAATTTTTGTTTTGAGTATAGTAGTCTTGTCTGACATATATATTTTAAACTGCTTACGTAAATAAATATACTTCTAAGCCTGGTAATTAGACAGACCTTTGCTTTTGAACCTACTGTTCTGAGAAGCAGAAGAGCCGAGAAGTTGAAAGGAAATATTTTTCTGTAAGTGTGGTAAAGTTTCTGCAGGATCAGTCATTTAGTGTGCAGGACAGAAACATCTCAATTTCCAGTGGGATTTACTCATTCCCTCTTTTCTCTGGACCTGATTTGTAGCTTTGCTTCACAAAAACCCCGACAACCAGACCTAAAAATACCATTTTTGTGTGTGTGTGTGTGTGTGTGTGTGTGTGTGTGTGTGTGTGTGTGTGTGTGTGTGTGTGTGTGTGTGTGTGTTTGGGTGTGTGTGAGAGAGAGATGTCCCGATATAGAGCCGTGGGAATGAGCCACACTGAAAGCACTTGAAGGGTCTTTAAACACTTTTCTGTTGCTGCTGTGCCACATCTGGAGCTGGCCAGTACAGATGCAGCATGTTGCTCAAGGGCACTAAGCCAGCAGATGTTTGTGAAGTCAAGGAGGAGGAGGACTGCTTTTACCTTACTTTTAAGTCTCTTTTTTTATTGGAACTCCTGCTTTTTTCTACTCTGCTTTTCTTGACTAGTCTCCTCAATTTCTTTTTCCATTTTACCTGTTCTCTGTCTCCTCTCCCCTCCCTTTGCCTTTTTTAACTTGTCTCCTCTCAGTTGATCTCCTTGTCTCTCTCCTGTTGCCTTCCTAGTGTTCATTTCTTTTTCTCCTCTTGTCTTGTTGCCTTGAATCACTTTTTATTCCCTTTCCACAGATTTCCTCCATGTCTTGTCTATTGACTGTTTAGTCACCACTTCTTCTCTTGTTTCCTTTTCTTCCTTTTTCTTGCCTCCTTATTTCTAGTTATCTCTTTGTGTCCTCTCCTCTCTTCTCCACCTGTCCCCTTTCTTCTTGTCTCTCCTCCTCGTGTGTCTTTTACTCTTGTCTCTTCTTGTCATCTTTTTTATGTTCTTGTTTTCATTTCCTCTTCTGTCTATAGTCTTACTTTCACTTGTGGATACCGTGGACACAAGCATGATATTTTTTCCCAAGACCACTCAGAGTCTGTCTGAGGGACTCATGCATTGTTGGTGCATTATAGTATAATATGGAGGGCAAGCAGAAGCCCAGGAGGAGCCTGACCTTCACTGTCAGAGACAATACTCAGAACCAAGTGGACCCTTGTTTACTCAGGCATAGAAACTATAGCACTGGCCTTACAGTTAAAGTGGGCAGTATACATTAGCATTACATCAGTCATCTTTTTACTCTTCCAGACAGCAGCTGATTTAACCTTGATATTTAACTCCAACACATTTCAAAAGGCTTCGACTTTTGCTTTGAAAGCTGTCTCTGTTCCTGGTATGTGTTGTGCTTGTTTAATTTTCATTGTACCAATTGAATAATGGAGCATGCAGATGCTTTGGTGCGCTGAGTTCTATCGCCCAAAGCAACAATAAAACGGACACAATTTAAACATTGTTTATACAGAAGAATGAACTGACATGCCAGCATACATTTGCATCAGCCTAGGTAGGACTGTGACAAAATGAAATACTCCCCAAACCGGCAATTTTAATTATGTAATTTCAACAGCTGTAAATTAATTATATGTCATATACAGACCCAGAAACAGGAGAAGCCTAGTTAGTTGAGTTAGTTTTATTGTTATTGTCATGTACAGGTAACAATGGCACATCACTACCGGCAATGAAATTCTTAGGCTCAGGCCCCTCAATATTTCACATATAAACCAAGGCAATATTACATATGAACTCACACTTAAATAGAATATAATAACTATATAAACTAAATAAAAAGAGACTGTAAAGACTATAAATGACTATAAAGATATATACTGTATGTATATAGGTTGTAGCGAGCATTGCAGTGATCTGGCTAGAACCTAGCCAGATCACTGTTCATTGTTTGGAGGTGGTGCAGCCTCCATACAATGAAGTCAATCTTACCACAGTAAGGGCTGAGAGAAGATGCCAGAAATGATGTGGAAGGTGAAGGTAATAGTGGTCCCCGTGGTAATCGGAACACCAAACTGGGGGAATGGCTCCAACAGATTCCTGGAACGATATCCGAGATCTCTGTCCAGAAGAGCGCAGTCCTGGGAGCAGCTTAGATACTGTGCAGGACCCACAAGCTCCCAGGCCTCATATTTGTCCATTTGTCATACCTTACAGTTGTATTTTTTATTTTGTTTTTTTGCACTGCATCAGATAGCTTAAGACTTGTGCTATGATTGATGTGATTGTTTGCATTGTTCGACTCTTTTCCTGCATTTGAAATTTTAGCATTGTGACAGACCTGTATGTTAATGACATCCACGGCTGTTAAGTGAAGTGTTGCTCGCACCGTGACATGGACCAGACTGTCCAGCACAATTGTCTTGCACTATAAGATGTACCGTATGTCATGTACCCTGTGCAATGGCTGGAGGGCTTTTGTATGTGTTCCTGAGTATCAGTGACAGCAAAGATGATCAATAGATGTCATGTAGCTAAGTCACAGCTTGCAGGCTAATCACACCAATGTGTGCTGTTACTGTGGAAAGTAAATTAGATATAGATAATAAACTTGGTGCCATTATATGATCTACTGTTAGATAAAATCATTTGATATAATTTCAGTAGTTTCTGTCCTGTTGTTTGTGGTCACTCTGTGCTATTAATGATAGCTCAGGGACTCTCTGGAGCTTGAAAAAGGGTGACTGGACACACCTCCTTTTGTTTCTTGAAGATGTTTTATCTCCCACCGGAAAGGCTGAGATATTTCTAAGCTAATGTTAACTAGTGTTGTTCAGTGTTGAGGTTTTCGGAAGAGTGAGTGTAACATCATATCTTTCAGATTTTCATGAACAGTTCATCCTGAGCCAAGATTGTTAGAGGCAACCAAGAGTTAGGGAAGCTCTCATTTACAATCTGTTTAGAGACTGGCAATAAAAATGATACTGTGCAGATAGTGCTGCCTTGATGCGTATTAAAAGCCAAGCTGTGTATGCATCATGCAGTAGCGCCACCTGTGCATTTAGAAATGGAAAATCATAGCAAGCTCTTTTACACAGTAGGGTTATTTCTGGAGTCCTTTCACTTTGGAATTGTGTAAATACGAGGGAGCTGCTTTCTCTACAGGAAATCAAGTATATGCAGTAATACATTCTGTTTTTGTTGTCTCACTCCCTTTGATTAAAATGTAGCAGAGATGTAGGAAAGAATAAGTGGAGAAGGACTGAGCAGAAGGAAGAGAGGGAGGAGGGAAAAACAATGGATGAGGGAGTGAAATTAGGAGGGAAAAAGGGTGGTAGGAAGAATGGGGAGGGAATGATTGCATGGTTTCAGTGTGACAGACAGGAGGAGTGTGGCTGCAGCAGCAGAGTAATTACTGTTTACTTTGGACACACGCACACGCGCTGCACTTAAAGCCCATCACTAGGAGTTGCTGTCTCAGCTCTGTTTGACAGAGCACAGAGTTTGACAGAGGGCTGTTTTTAAGACCCTTTCTGGTGGTTTGACAGCACTCTGACACTGGAGAAGGGAGTATATACAGCTGAGCTGTATGGTAACATCATGCAGTATAATCTTTTTTACATGCAGACAGTGCTTTATAAGGGCTAAGCAGACCTCCCTCATTATGTGATGACAGCTTCTAAAAAAGAAGTAAAGTTGCTGGTTGTTTGCTGTGAACAGGAGTGACCCTCCAATCTCACTGTACATTCTGTATAATGACAATAAAGGCATTCTATTCTATTCTGTCCTTAGGCTGCCTGTAGGAAACTTTATACCACGTGTTTGCATTTACCCATTCATACAAGCACTCTTTTCTATTTCAACCTACTGTTCCTGTTTTAAACCGAGGGTCTAACATCTAATCTGGCGGAAACCTTGGAACATTTTAAGTTTATTGTCTCAAACATGTAAAACGTACAGTGTGATCTTATCGATTGCAAACATTTGCACTAAATGTGACGTACAGTTCTTTGTTGCCTTTTTTTCTTGTCCTACAGTTCCCAGAATGACTCAGAAAGGAGGCACATACACTTGTAGGTAAAATTAGTGCTTTTTAACTCATTTGTATGTCAGGGCTGTAATGATTGTATGTATGACTCAGGGATGACTGAACTTGTACACCCCTCTTCCTAACACTGCATCAGAATCGGTCTTTTATGTTTTATTTTTTATTTTTCATCCCAAGTCTTTACAAAAGATGTTCTAATTGGCATGAATCAAAACATATTTGCAACAAAAAGATGTATGAAAAAGTCAAAATGAGGTGGTGGTGGTGGGGGGTTACTGGTCCCTCACAGTAGTGATGTGGGTCTGTGTACTTTTTGGTCATTTATTTTTCTCTTTTGAAAACGGATATTGAAAAATGAAAAACAGGTCTTTTTTCATTTTCATCTTCTACTCCAAATCCATGTAATGTAAAATGAATTATATTTTTTTCCACTTGAACTCAAACATAAATTCACAGAGAATAGAAAACCGGAAGTTTAACTCGTACTTGACACTTGCTTTTGTCAGTTTGCAGTTTTCAGAGCTGTGAGTTGGGATTGGCTTCAGAACCTCATTCTGAGGTCATTGTAGAGATGGCAGGAAGGGGACTGTCTTCAACAGTAATCCCTGTGATTATTTTGCACTGCTATGGAGAAGAAACAGGGTGTTAGTATTTTTAACAATTCAGATATTGATTTAATATTTTTTTCAGAATCTTTCAGATTTTTTGTAAGGATCTACAGGAACCCTGTATAATTCATCCTAAAACTGTGCTGTCCAGGCATCTAATGATAACTCATCAGCTATGGGAGTGCAGTGGAGGTTTGTGCAGCATGAACGGTGGAAACATAACCTGAGAGCGTGGACATTTGTTCCATGCATTTGGTTTCGGAACCATTTGGCCTTTATATGTTGCACAATAACACTTTGTACAAATAATTAAGTGTCGGTATGACACAATTTCATTTATTTTTGTGACACTGTTATGTGACAGTGTGGTATTATTTGGAGTAGTACATTATGAATATATATGTCCAAAATTACAGTTAAAATGTGTGGAGCAGTGATCAAATGTCAGCGCGTCAGAAGAAGCTGTATCCAGGCTGAGGTCAGAAACAATGGGAAGTGAATTTTCCTCTTTTTAAATTGTCCACAAAGAAAAAAGGGCAGATTTGTTAGACTGTGTCGAACCTTTGGCTGCATGCAAACAGCAGATTGTACAAGAGTGCATCTGTGAGAGTTTTCACAATACTCCTCTAGTCCCTCAGCAGTCCCCAAACCACACACACACACGCGCGCCCTTTCCTCCAATCTAAATGACAGACCTTGGTAACCACAGGGATCTAATTGTAGCACCACTCCTCATATATATATATATGTGTGTGTGTGTGTGTGTGTGTGTGTGTGTGTGTGTGTGTGTGTGTGTATCTTTGTCTGTGGTGTTTGTATGTGGGTAACATTCTGCTCTCTAATCTAGTGTGTGTGTGTGTGTGTGTGTGTGTGTGTGTGTGTGTGTGTGTGTGTGTGTGTGTGTTTTGGATGTATCTCCATAAATGGGGGCAGAGGGGTGACGACTAAGCATCCTGGAATAGCATTCTGTGTCCTGGGCAAGACTCTAGGGTTGTCTGGGTGGAGAGCTGGAGGAAAGGAAACAGGACGATGTGAGAAGTGAATACAGAATGGCGGAGTGTGAGGAGACAGCTGATTTGACTTATTGATCAAAAAGTGAAGAAGAAATGAAAAGTTTGATCATGAGTGTGCTTTAGGTCTGCAGTACTGTCACTGAGGCACAGCTCAAGTTCAGGCAGCTCAAGGGTTATTTTCATTTCCAGCTTCACTTTTTGATGAATCCATATTTCTATCAAAATTAATCTTTTACAAAAAGACACTTGACATGTGCTAAGACATCAGAGCGTGGGTTTCGTCATGCACTGGAGTAGAATTGTTATGGTTGTCAGCACATAAAGGTATTCAACAACTGCTGTGTGTGTCTTTGTCTCAGCTTAAGCCAAAGTATATTTATTAGATAACTTTGCGATTGACGTGTGTGAGAGAGACACATTAATGAAAGCAACACTCCTTCCAGAAGTGTGTTGACTCATCCTCAGTGTGGGTACATAGACACTTAATCTTTCTTAACCTTTCCCCTGAATTTCCCTCTCTGGCTTCTTAGATTGTTTTCTTAGAAACCATAGTTATGACTATTTTAAGGCTGTGGAGCAGACTGCTTACACACTTCCTGTAAATAGAGTTGAAGGGGTACTTGATGGTGGTAATATTGGAACTTAGGTCTTTAAGGGAGTTATAGTTATGAAAATGTTGTTCTTAACTACACTGTCAAAAATATCAAGACTGACACACAGTGGAGGCTAAAGGTCAAAGGACAGAGCAGTCTAATGGTTTATTTGTTACTGGATGACACCGACCGTTTTGATGTTTGTCTTATTGCCTTAGCAGAAATAGTGCTGCATTTCCTGAGGATTTTCATGGATTTCAGTATTTTTCAAATTGTACTTTTTATTTACTGGTTATCTGACAGGAAGTGCTGTAGGCAAGGTTAGAGGGTGACTAGCCAAAATTGTTTAGTGCCATCAGTTTGGGGTTATGAATATTGATGGTGTGCTGGGGCAGGGAGCACTTCTTGAGACAGTGAAGACTTAATAAAGAAAATGGGATTGATTGTCAAACTAGGATTGTCTTCTGGGAAGCCTCTAATGTGTGGTTGAATTGCCGGAAAATTGAAAAAGAAAGTAGTGATTTCTCAGAGACTGAAGCTTTCAAACATCAAGCTTCAGATTGGGTTTAAGAAGCTGTGGTGTAGTGTAGGCTGTTGACCACCAGATGGAGCTGAGATATCAAAGTTTTTTCTGAAAGCGCTGCAGTAGTTAAGTGTTTCTCTTCTTCTCCTCAGATGGATCAGTTGTCAGATGAGGAGGTGGAGGTCAGGGAGGAAGAGGAGGAGGAAGAGGAGGACAGCGACAAGGAGGACCAGGACCTGGATAAGATGTTTGGTGCCTGGCTGGGAGAGCTGGACAAACTGACACAGGTACACAGAGCATGCTTATCTGCAAGAGCAACTACTACAGAATTTCTGAAAAATTATGAATGAACCATTAGAAAATTCTGCTGCATGTAAACACGCTCCTTTCTCTGTTGCCTGGCTGGCCAGAGCCTGGATGACGGTCGCCCGGAACACCCCCCGCAGGAGAAGGCTCCCCTCAGACAGGAAACCAACATAGCCAACTTCTCCTACAGATTCTCCATGTATAACATAAACGGTTAGACACATTTATTCATTTTAATGTGCACATTTTTGCTCTTTCACAGTTTTTGTCTCTCTGTTTCTGTTGTACTTAAAGTTTTTATCTAGTTTTTTAAAACATAGTCATGAAAAAATGTAATGCAGCACCGTGAAAAAGTAAAAGGTGTGAGTTTTTGTTTGGATATTCTGGTTGAAAAAAGAGACCTCTCTCCAAGGAAGCACAGCTGGAGAGATTCTGGCAGTGGCTTGCACAGTCAGTCCAGAGTATTTTTAATTCCTCATTTCCAAAGAAGAAATTTTTACTATTCTAGCAATAATTTTCATTCAGGAGCCCCATCCACAGTTTAACTGTGGATATAATTCTTAAATTTTTACCCCTTCTTTCTCAAGTTCCTCCAATGCTGTAGTGGTTAACATGGTTGCTCAGCAAAAGAAAGGTCGCTGTTTGATTCCAGCAGGGAACATAAATGGACCTACTTGCGGTGGCCACAACTTGTGGCGAGGAGACAGTCAAAAGTAGCTTTCTTTTACTCCTTTCTCAAACCTAAAGTCTGCCATGCCTTGTTCTGCTTTGGGGTTGGGTCTTTACCATTTTTTCATTAGGGCCCGAGCACAAAATGTGTGAAGGCCCTGTTGTACTTGCTTTTTATTATTTTCCCAAATGAACTGCTTTTTTGAGGGCCTAAAGCCAAGAACTCATGGAATGCCGTGTTTCATGTACGTATGAAATTTGGTACACATATGTAACATGTCAAGACACACAAAAAAGTCCTCCTGGTCTGATGCCCTGCACCCAACAGGAAGTCCGCCATTTTTAATTAATTGGGCGATTTTAGCGATTTCCTGCCCTCATACTTTTTCTGCCTACTCCTAGGATTTTGATGGGATCAACTTCATATTTGGTCAGTCTAATCTACACACCAGGGAGAATCTAAATTTCAAAACTGGTGAGTTTTCGTTCAAGGGCGTGGCCATGGTGCCACGGCGATTTTCGATCATTCGCCAGGAAATTTTGATTGGCTCTCATTCACACATACATTATCCAATCTGGACCAAACTTCTTCAGTAGGATGAGGGTCCACCCCAGAACACATCCATATAACTATCTTTATTGACAGTTGCAGTGCCACCTAGTGGGAGTAGGAAATGTCATGTTTTACACTTTGGGGCACAGCTGAAAGATGGTTGAGCAGAGCAATCTCACATTTTGCCTGGAAAGCCTTAAGGAGCTGGTCTTACGTTGTTTTCAAAACTGTGAGTTTTCACCAAAGGGCACGACCATGGCGGGATGGCAAATTTTGATGTTTCGTCATGAAGACAAAATTACTGTAACTCAAAGCCACATTGCCCAATTAGCACCAACCCTCCATGGTTTGATAAGCCTTCTGTCCTGAACACATTGATATCCAGATAGTCAGTAAAAATTAGAGTGCCACCTAGTGGGAACTGCAAATATCATGAAATACTATGTTTAATACTTTACTTCTACGCCTCCAAGTCCTATTCAATCCATCTCAAAGGTGGTCTGAATAAACACCAGACATTGGTGATGATTCAGTGCAAAAATGATGAGTTTTTAACGGTGCACCCTGGTGGCCAGCCAGTTTGCCACGAAACAATCAGTCCTTGATGAGGGGCTTGAAAAGCTTGAAAATTTGGCTCTGTTAGGATGTAAGCTTTTAGGTTTGATTGCTATGATCACTGAATATGGCAAAATAGCTTCACAGTGCCACCTAGAATTTTTCAAAAAAAAAAATCAGCCCCAGAGCTATGTTTTATCTACACATCTGAAATTTTGCAGGCTCACATAACATCCTAAAATGTGCAACAAATTCTCCTGGAGCCATAACCAAAACCCAACAGGAATTCAGCCATTTTGAATTTAAGGTGTTCTTTTTGCAGTATTTTTCACCATTTTCAGCCCTTGTATTTGAACAAACTCCTCCTAAGGCATTCAAACCATCCATCCATTCTCTTCCGCTTCCATAGGGCGAGAGGCAGGGTACACCCTGTCACAGGGCTAACACAGAGAGACAGGCAACCATTCACACTCACACCTATAGGCAATTTAGAAACACCAATTAACATAACCCCAGGGAGGAAACCAGAGTACCTGGAGAAAACCCACGCAGACACAGGGAAAACATGCAAACTCCACACAGGCCCAGGCCAAGGTGGAATTGAACCTAGGACCTTCTAGCTGTGAGGCAACAGTGCTAACCACCATGCCACCATGCTGCCTCTAGATAATATTAATGTTAGTCCGAATTTCAATCATTTGCCACAGGACATAAAATCGTCACATCTCAAATATACTTTGTCCAATCTCTCCCAAACTTAACATGCTTCATGGGAGTGTGAGTCTGGACACATCTATGTACCAGCATTGCATTGCACTCTTAATATCACCTAGTGGGAACAGGAAATCAGCAGTAGACTGATAATCATCATCCCATGAGCATTAAATTTTCATTGATGGGTGCAGGCACTGCCGACAGCATCATGACATGTAATTAGTGGGTTCTTGCCAACTCCCCTTAGTGGGAGCAGGAGGCATTAGGTGGCTGATTGATGCAACATCCGAGTAGCCTACTGAGCTAACACCGTTCACGTGACCCCGTGAAGCTCCCGACCACAGCAACCTCCAAGCACAGCACTGCGCCACGGCTCAACATGCGCCCAGGTGAAAGGGTCCAATCATTGCTGCTTGCAGTTTTAATTACATTTGTAGTTACCATTAGCATTTTGCCATTATTTTATATGAGACTGATGCTGTTTGTGTGCTCCTTGGCAGTTTGAAATAGCATGACAGTGTGTGCTCCTTTTAACCTAATTTAATTTAAGTCTCTTCCTTAAACTCTTGAAAGGATTGAAAAGTGCCTGCTCCATACAGATCACTGACTTTTGTAATATTCTTATTCAGCCATGACTGGTTGTTCCAAATGCAGCCTATCTGTTTCTTCATGTCTCACATCCTAACTTCTGTCCTTCTGCAGAGGCCTTGAATCAAGGGGAGAACGTGGATCTTGATGCGCTTATGGCCGACCTGTGCTCCATTGAACAGGAGCTCAGCACTGTCAACGCCAAACCAAGCAGCTCTGGTAGCATGGCTCGTCTGGGGATAACTGATACCAAGGTATGCGCAATAATTCCTCTTATAATTTATTGTACATTGCACAATTATTGATGCTGCTTCTGACACGAATGCTTTCTTTTCTAATCTCTCCAGGTCCGCCAGAAGCCTCCAGCTGGGCGCAGCAGCAGGCAGCAGCCAGCAGGGAGCAGCAGCAGTGCTGCCGGAAGTAGTAGTAACAGTGTTGGTGGTGGGGGGGGCAGCAGCGGGGCTAGCAGTAGCAGCAGCAGTACCAGGGCGTCACCAGCTGGCACTGTCAGAACTCCCACCGGGCAGCACGGGAGGCCGGCCCTGGCTTCTAACTTCAGTCTAGATGACATCACAGCTCAGCTGGAGAAGGTCTGTTTGCAAGAAAACAATAAACACACTGCATTTAATTTTATAAGAAAAAGATTGTACTACGTTTGTGCTACATTTGATCAGTTAGTTACAAAATCAAACTTAATACAGACGGAGCATGTGGTCTTCCAAATAGAAATGATGAACGATAGTTAGAGGCTGGTCATCAAAGAAGAAAATATTTGTGGTTTAACATTAAGTTTCCTCACAACTGTGGTCAGTATTTTCTGTATGTTTCTTCCTGTTACATAGATGTCAGGGCTGAAATTAGTGCTTTCATGGAGGAAATGAAATCACATTTATTCTGAACAGCCTATAACACATCACAGTACAACATCTGTGCAGTCTGACACATTAACACCAACAAGGTTCAAAGACATGTACACACATTTATTTGATTTTAGTATCAGCTGGAGCTTCCAGGCATGACAAATGAAGCTAGTGTGTTGGCACTCACTTGATTCTGGCTCTTAAAGTAATCCTCGTAGGCTTCCATAGATTTCCTTGTCAGAAGGTCCACATGTTTACAGCTTGCTACAACATTTTTGATTTGATTTTGATCTCTGTGGATAGTTTCTCCTTCAACAACTGTATGGTGGAATTTTTTTTAACTCACCCATTTGGATACTGTGCCATGGCTGATTTGATTGACAGCTGTAGCTGCTACTTGGTCTTCCTCCACTAATTCAAGTCACTCAGCTGTTTGTGGTGTTGGTGCCTTTTCTTAGAATTATCTGACAAACAAGTTTGTGTTTCAGGTTTAGTGAATGAAGTGCTAGTATTTTTTTTTGGCCTGCCATGTCTGACAGTTTTTGCAATCAGAATGATGATCCAAATGCATTGTTGTACCAAACATATTTGCTTTTACAAGAAGAGCTCTATAGGTTTCTATAGGCTATTCTTGTTAATGTTTGTATTTTTATTTTATTTATTCTTGCCAGATCTGACAGGCAGGTAGGAAGAGAAGAAGAGAGCTAGAAAGAGAAAGAGAAGCCAAAAACAATGGAGAGAACAGAAAAAAAAGAAGATAGATACAGACAACTCCATTTTTTTGTCTGTAGATACACATACATACACATTCACATATATATACATACATATACACACATACATATAGTCTTGCTAGTATTTAATTCAATCTGTTACGAGCAGATATGTGTCTGAGCATTGCACCTGTACTGTCTGTACCAAAGCTTGCTGGTGTTAGCCGATAACTTAGCTGTCTGCATGAAAATAGTTTCACTTTTGGCTCCAAAAAAAAAACATGTTGATGCTTCAAAATACAGAAACCCATAGGTGGCATCACAGTGACTGCATCCATCTATATATATATATATATATATATATATATATATATATATATATATATTATGTTCAGAAAACTGCCATTTTCATTTAAATAGAAATGGCATCATTGCCATTTTGTTCATTCTGGTAGTCCTAAACACAACTCAGGGATTCAGTTTTCAAAATAAATACTTAGAACAATTAGGGATGTTTTGCTACTGACCTCTTTATTCGGTTAAGCCACATGTGACTGACTTATCTTTGTCTGTACTGCTGTTCTGTACCGACTCATTGGTGGGCTGACAACTACATTTTTTTGTCTCAAAATAATCCCTGACCTCATATTACCTTAAAAAAAGGATCCTAGTGAGTTTATTACACCAAAGTGTGCAGATGTTCAATCTTGAAGTAAGATAGTACTAGTCTTGGATAGGTTTTGTAACAATGTGACACTGCACAACCCCAACAGTGCTGGTGAAAATTGTAAGGGCTGATTCATCTAGAATCACCTGCATCATCTATTAGTGATGACATATTCACGGCACCAATTTTGCATCATCAAAGCCCTCCCTCCTTGCTGTTAAGGCAGATAAAGCTGCTGAAATCCTCTGTGCTCAGTCTATCCTTTATATTATTTCTTCTGTTTATGCCTCCTTCAGGCATCTCTCAGTATGGATGAAGCTGCTCGTCGACACCTCCTCCCACTCTCTTAGCTCAGCCTCCTCCTATACATCATCAGCCACGATGCGAAGGCCCGGATCCTCTCAGAGACAGCATCGACGCACGGGATCAGTTGGCACAGTCAGCGAACATGAAGTAAGCACAGACCAGCTTCTCATACTAGATGACGACTGTCAGCAAGAAATCACACACTATTTTAGATACACACAGGGCTCTGTCCTGGAGCTGACACTTTTTATGTTCTACATTGCTTCTGAAAACTACATGCAATGCAAATGCTATTGTGATGATACCCAGTTTTATATATGTATATATATATATATATATATATATATATATATATATATATATATATATATATATATATATATATATATATATATATATATATACACGCACACACACACACGTATAGTTGATCAGATACTAACCCAGGCACAGTTTCTCAGATATTAAATATGTTTTTATGGTGATACATAATTTTACTGAACATTTTAAATGCAGGATGTTTTTGTTCTAAGAGTACATAAAAAGTGTGTTTATATATATATATATATATATATATATATATATATATATATATATATATATATATATATATATATATATAAAACTGGGTATCATCTCGATAGCATTCGCATTGCATAGTTTTCAGAAGCAATGTAGAACATAAAAAGTGTCAGCTCCAGCACAGAGAATGTTTTTTTCACTTTCTTTATTCCCTCACATCCATTCCGATAGTTTCAGCAGTCTCCCTCCAGGAATTTGCTGACATTTGTGAGTCCTTATTTTGATTCTTTGTTTATTATTCCTGATTGTTATTATCTGACTGATAAAGTAGGCGGAAACGCACAAGGACTAAACAGGTTAATCACAACGTTGCGGGCTGTGTGGACCCGACAAGTAGTCACGTTTCTGAAGTAGTGGTGGGCGGATTGATCCAAATATCGATATCGATACCAACGTTGGTATTGATATTGATCAATACTAGTGTAATAAGTTTGATACTTTAGCTTCAGTTTCTCTCCTGTATGCAGTGCTGCAGTTTCGTCAAAGATGCGAGCTGACTGTTTAAGTGCAGCTCCTCTCACAGTACAGAGCAGGCACAATTTGCTCCTCCCCTCCCTGCAGTTCAATTCAATTTTATTTATATAGCGCCAAATCACAACAAACAGTCACCTCAAGGCGCTTTGTATTGTGGGTAAAGACCCTACAATAACACAGAGAAAACCCAACAGTCAAAATGACCCCCTATGAGCAAGCACTTGGTGACGGTGGGAAGGAAAAACTCCCTTTTAACAGGAAGAAACCTCCAGCAGAACCAGGCTCAGGGAGGGGCAGTCATCTGCTGCGACCGGTTGGGGCTGAGGGGAGAGAGACAGAAAAATTACTTTTTTGATATTTGGCTTTCCCTTCCAATTAAGAGGAGTTATCGAAATGTCAAAAAAGCAACTTAAAGGGCCAAATTGTCTTATATTTTTCACATTAAATCAAAGGCCGGAAGTAGGGGGCGGGGCGGGGCCGGAAGCGTAAATGTTTTATAATGTTGTGGAGTGATAATTTTGTACAGCTTGTTTATTTAAGAAAAAAATCCAGAAAATTATTGAATGAAGGGATATTTTTAGTACATTTTTGTATTATACTTTCTAAACACTCTACCTGAAAAAAGTTTTAATTTGTTCTTGATGATCATTTTGTACACTTTATTTAAGAAAAAAATCTAGACATCACAATGTATGGGGAAAATTGTTTTGTTGATGTTCTATTGTTTCAGAACAAAAACTTTTATTTTCATGAAGTATTTTCTATTTACCTATAAACTTTGCCCAATTCTATTCTGGCTTTTAACTAATTAATGATCCAAAGTAAAGAAAAAAAATCATAAAACACTTAAACTTCATGAAAATTCCTCAGAATTATTAAAACGTATCTGTATCAGTATCGGCGATACTGGCCCTGTATTTACTTGGTGTCGATTGATACCAAATCTTGCAGTATCGCACACCACTATTCTCCGGAGGTGCGCCAGGTTACCTCATAGGATTAGAGCGGTTTCCATAGCTGCCCTGTGTGCGCTTCTCAGGTGGACTTTGCTGTTGGTGTTTTTTCCTGACTGAGGAGTGCTCCGCACATTTTTCATCATCCACAACAGCACACTCGCTGCTATCTGTGCTATCATAGTAAAAAAAAAACTCCATATGGGACTCTGCTGCTGTCTCTGCAGCCCGCTGCATTACTGTGAGGAGCAGCGCAGTGTGCGCACACACACAGTCGCCCGATGGCTCTCCAAGCTTAAACTCGGAGAGCAGAAAAAATGATTTCATATCAATCCACAAGACTTTAAAAATAACAATATCTATAATTTCAGTTAGTTTTAGTTAGTTTTGTAAACTTGCAATTCAGTTTTAGTTAGTTATCGTTTTTTCCTTTTAAGTTTAGTTTTTATTTATTTCGGTTAACAACAATGTTTTTTCAATTTCAGTTTTCGTTATTTCGTTCGTTTTCATTAACTATAATAACCCTGGTACTCGGACATAAAAATCTTTGAAACGTGCTGTCTGACCACTTAACTTTAGCAGCACTGTGACCCTGCTCGTAGTTATTTTTGACCAGGATATGTCCTTCAGTGCACAAATGTAAACAAATATCTAGAACTGCCTTCTTTTTTCTGTGTAGTATTGCTAAAATTGGGGGAAAAAATTGTGAATGATTTCTTTTTTTTACTGGCACCTAGCTGTAATTAACTAAAGGCTGAATACCATTTAACAACAAAAATATCAGTGGAACGCTTGCATTACAGACTGATGTGGGCAAAAATATTAACTCTAAGCTAGACTGTTGTAATTCCTTATCAGGTTGATGTAAAAGCCTTGAGTTGATTCAGAACATTTTATTGGTGTTTTCCCAATAATATTTTAGCATCTACCTTACAGTGTAAAGCACCTTGAGGCTGACAGTATAATAAGTAACATTGAAATGATTTCAAATAAACTGAAATCTCTGAAACTAAGAACAGTAGAAGTACAAAGCCACTGGCTGAATGCACAGTGGTGTAGATACTGTTTAGGGTGAGTATTTAAAGACAGGAAGACCATCAGAGCTGTGAGTCAGCGGGGGGAATGATCTCACTGTCACATTGAGACAGGCAGCTAGCAGCTGGCTAGTAGTTAAACAGCAGACTGCTGTCGCTTAGCACATCATCTCAACATTTTAAGCTTATTAATGTATTATCTCTGAATTGGGTTGCCCAGCATTGGTGTCCAGCTGGTTTAAAGATGACAGAGCCTCTTTCTTCTTCTGTCTTGTCATACCACTTTAGGTGCGTTCAGTTGTCCACTCCTCGCGCTCCTCCGTCACCTCAGCATCTGGGATTTCCGTTAACTCTGCTTCTTCCATGGACTCGCTGGACAGCGTTCTCCGCTCTGACTTGGACGGCCAGCAGTCTTCAGTAATGCCCTCAGCAGAAGAAGCCAGTCAAGGGCATCACAACACGGAGGTACAGCAAGAGAATTAATAAGTGATTGCTGTGTGTGGGCTGCCACGTCACAGTGCAGAGGGAGTAAATGGGAATGCAGAATGCCTCAGCTCAAATATGTTTAAGATCAAACTCTTTCTGTCATTAGAAATCCACTGAAGCAACATGTAACTGCCTTCTACTGCTTTAGCTAACTATAATATACCTCACTTTAGCTAATGTGACAATGAGAAAACGTATTCTATTAGCTATTATGGTTGGATTGATAAAAGTACAGCTATTCAATTCCTGTCCACTGACTGGGATTACAGCAGTCTGCTGTTTCAAGCGGATTTATGAGCCTATTATGTGCATCATACAGCAACTGCATTTGCAAAGCAGACTGGCACACACTAGCACGCAGTTGCAGAGTATGTGAATTGAAGAACAAAGGACAAGGCAAAAGGGGTGCACAGGAAATCCAGATATTTAATCAGAAATTCATACAGGTGGCTAAAATTATCTAGAAAATATTTACTAATTTAGTTTATTTAAAAATCACAGTCCAGTTTCAGTTATAGTGGTTTCACCAGCAAAATATACTTTAGTAGTGAAATAAAGTACTTATGCAGAAACATATGCATGGTATTATTAGATCATATTTTCTGATTCATTAATGTTTTTATTACTAATGCTGCAGTTGGAGATGGATTTAATGACTTGCTGCATATACTGCTGGGTACTTTTATTTTTTTAGAGACACACCTCCAGTGTCAGAAGATTTTGGAACAACTCAGATTTCCAGCAACATTTTTGTACTTTTCTGTTTGTAAAGCAGTTTTGTTTCCACAGACTGTATATAAAAGATGGACATTCTGAAAAATGAAGCCAATAGTCTTAAACCTGGATTCTTGTAGGCCAGCAGGAGGCAACTTTTCTGGTAGTCAATCTTCTCAGTAAACACTTTCCTGATGAGGTCATGGTCTCCGCTGCTAGTGTAAGGCTTCCTTATTGCAGATTTTTGTCTGTTGTGTAAATTATGATTCTGTTTAAGGTCAAATAGATGATAAAGCAGTTGTATCAGCTTAGATAGTGCTCTCTGGTTATCAGGCTAATTCATCCCTCACTAAATGGTCAAAATACTGAACTCAGGGCTACCAGACAGTGGTTCACAAACAAATGGCTGACATCATGGTGACTACATCGGTCTCTTCTGGGAGAGGTGGTTTTTCCTGAGAAGTCTAAGAAAATAAAGTCTCTGCTGTTCCTTTTTTATGGTCTCTGCGGTGTTAGCGCCCCAGGTCAGGTCCTCCTTGATCTGCACACCCAGTAACTTAAAAGATGGTACCCTTTCCACACAGTCCCCATTGATGTATAGTAGCTGGATGACCATTTTTTGCCTCTTGAAGTCAGTAATCAGCTCCTTAATTTTGGTGGTGTTGAGAGCCAGTACACAATCCCGACAGCTGCTCCACCTCGTCTCTTTAAGCCCCCTCATTGCCCGCTGAGATGAGTCTGACCACAAATTTAATGATGTCATTGCTGGGGTGGGCGGGAGTACAGTCATAGGTGTGAATCCCCACACCAAAACTTTACAGTGTTAACCACGTGTTAGAAAGCCCAGACATCCCCAAAGAGGAGCTTTACTCATGAGTGGTCTTTTTTCCATGAGGTGCAAAGCTGTTACCACATTACAACATTAATTCTAATGCTCGGGGACCAGCGCCAACACTGCAGTGTCACATTGTTTCTTCTCCCAGCAGTCGAGTCTTGTTTGCTGTCTTTTAATAGCGTGGGTTGTTTTACGTTCTGCGTCAGCTGTCCTTTGTGCCCCTTGATTTTTCTCCTGCTGCTGAAGGTTTCTGCTACTTCAAGCTCTGTCCTCGCTTCTTTTATAATCCGCACTGCTCTGACTTTCTGTCCCAGAATCCACTAAAAACCCCAAATCTTCAATTAACTACCTCCATACACACACATCACCAAAACTAAGAGCTTCTTTTTTCTACTTTTTTGCCTTTGTTGCTGAGGAAATTGAACCTCAGAGCTTGTTAATGTTATCACCTTGCTTAACACCAAAAACTAATGAGCTCCACTGCAAGCACAAACCCTGTTATTGAGTAGAAATCTGGGTTACTGCTCCAACTCATCAAGTGCAGCGAGTCTGAGAGACTGGAGATGGAAACAGGGGAATGGATAGATAAAGAGTGGAGGAGTGAAGGAATGAATAATATTAGAATAATAAGATGAGAGGCAAGAGTGAGTCAGCGTATGATAGTAAGAGAGGCAATACAGAACATTAAAATACTGAGAGAGTTGACGAAGAAAGATAGGCAGAAAGAAGAGGAGGAAGAAGACAGCAGCAAAAGAAGAGAAAATGTGCTGTAGTGTGTTTGCCCCGAGCGTTGAGTCCAGCTCATTAGGAAGTGGGACTGCTGCAGTTTGAATCAGAGTCTCTCCTTTACACGCTCACTCTGACGGTCTATGAAGGACACTAAAAATAGCCCCATTTTGGGACTCGGTAAATCCCTGTTGAACTTTCAAGTTATGGCCGTTCTCCTGTGGAGAAACAAAGGTTTTGTCAGATATGAACTCGCTAATCTTCGTAATGCTGTGTCACTAATGCTGACATGGGAACAGCACTTCATTGTTTTTCAGCTCGTTTGGAAGTTCAGTACATGGCATCCTGATGGGTATCCTTTAATGTTTGAAAGGGGGTCAGACCGCAGAAACACACAAGCCTGTAAGTGTTTGGGCAGTGATGCATTTATAGCTTTGCCTGTGTACACCACCACAAAGTATTTTAAATTAAAAAGACTTTCAGGAATTTTTTTATACACATTCCCACATTTGCAGAGGCTCAAAAGTAATTAAACAAACATAATTTTATATATAAGGGCTGGATAAACATCCTTTGCAGTCAGTGACGGCCTGAAGTCTGTATCACATGGACATGATCAGATGTTGCCTTTCATCACGCAATGGCAACCCAGCTAACAGCAGCAGAACTTTGTCAGGCAGTGAAGGAGCTTGTTTGGTGTTATGTTGGTATTATGTGTGTGTGGTCAGAAGCATGACAAGTTCTAAATATTCACTAAATGTAGCAGCTAGCACAACAATCACAATAACATGCTGCTATTGTCATTTCAAGTAAGTCCACAACTTTTTGTGTCTCATTATTATGTTATGTGTCTCTCATTGTAGACAAAACTACACTGTCAAATTCATGCACTGTGGTAGTACATAGTGTAATACAAGGTTGATTTATTAATGAGTTGACAGTGGTAGACTTGGTGTCTGTGAGCATCTTTTAAACCTTTGGGTTTACTCATTGCCGTTCCCCGTGTCAGGTAAAGCTGGGGTCAGCAGTAATTTTTGTGGCAAATAACATTACAATAACTTTTCAGCATATTCATTTCTAGTGTACATTTAAAGCCTTAACAAAGTCCATCCATCCATCCTCTTCTGCTTATCCAAGGCCAGGTTGCGGGGGCAGCAGCCTAAGTGGAGAAGCCCAGACTTCCCTCTCCCCAGCCGAGAGATATAATCTCTCCAGCGTGTCCTGGGTCTGTCCTTGGGCCTCCTCCCGTTAGGATATGTCCAGAACACCTCACCCAAGAGGCATCCAGGAGGCATCCTAGTCAGATGCCCAAACCACCTCATCTGGCTCCATTTGATGTGGAGGTGCAGTGGTTTTACTCTGAGCCCCTCCTGAATGGCTGCACTCCTCACTCTATCTCTAAGGGAGATAAGGGAGACAGTTTTTTGAATTAATTTTTTAAGCATGTCTCTGCTGGGGGAACACATTTATGTGTGCAGCTTGCTAATCCATACCTACTAAAACCCTGAATGAAGCACAAACTGTGTGTCGCCTTGTCATGGGAATGTGTGTATTAATTTGGTGATTTAGCAAATTTATAAAATGTTGTTCTACTCGATTCTGATCAGCTGCTGAGCCTGTTTAACACTGATGGAAACACAAACACCAAGAACAGCTGTTAATCAAATTAATTTCACTTTCATCTCCCAAGAAACTGAAGCGATTTCTACGTCTCCTTTATCAGGGTGTGGGACAGTAAACTTAAACGTTTAAATGAATGCAGTTTAAAGTTTCAGAGCTCTAATATTCAGCAGCACTCAGAGTGTACTCAGCAATAAAATTATTTAGTGGAATAAAAATGTTTATTTTATCGCTCTGTGCACTAAATCACCAGATTAATGATTTTCTCCGGCATTAATCATGTGTCCTTTTTTACGACAGTGCTGCATTTTACTGGTATATTTTTAAATGTTTTTATGTGATAATGTATCAGGAGTAGGTGGCACTCATAGGGACCATTTTCTGTGGAAGAAGAGTCACATGACCTGCTTAGCTTCTGCCAACACCACCCTTTCATATTAACATGCAGAACAAACCTGCAGTTAACTAACTTAACTGGTTAACTTAAGTTGATAACATTGTTTATCCTGATCGCCAGTGTTAGGGTCAGTGAATCAGATAACCCAAAGACACCCTGGGTATGCTGAACTCGCTTTGTAGTGCAGGTCCCTGGTTTTCCAATAAAATCCAGTTTCAAAATACATGAAAAGCTGAAAGGTGTGTTTAATTGTGTTAACTAATTATTGTGGAAAGTAAAAATCAGAGTGAGTTAGTGGGCCTTAAAATGTGTTCGGATTTGGCAAAGTGATGATGTGTCATAAATCATGACACACTCCTATCCCCTACATAAGCAGCCTTTGTAAGTTAAAAGTATCGGTATAAAATGGCCCTGTATTTACTTGTTATTGGATTGATACCAAAATTTGCAGTATCGTACACCACTAAAGAATACCCACACACAGTCACTTGCATGTGGTTGGTCAGATCTTGACCAAAGGGAAAAGCTGACTGTAATCGTCTGTGTGTTTGTGTATATCTGGTTGACCTAAATATTATATTTTAATCTCTGGTCATCACGAGAGACCTAATGCTTTCTATAAAATAGTTTCTAGAGATTGAAGCGAATACATGCTTTCATGAGATTATTAAAGATGAGAAAATAGAGGGTATTGTACATTGCTAAAGGCAAAGATTTTAACAGTACGCCAAAAATACAGGATCAGATTAAAAAAAAGAAACTTCTTGTTTCTCTTTAATAAAAGAGGTTTAGTTCACTGTGGTTCTGTACTGATCTCATTCTGCTCATGAGGACGCTGCTGAGGATGAGCTGCTGCTGACCGACAGCGTGTACGGATAAGGGATTATGGACAGTAAATCTCACCATGCCACAGATTTGTCTGGAGTCTCTTTGTTCACTTTGCCGGTTATTATGAGTAATATCATAAAATATTTAATGAATCAATAATTGACTCTATCTGGTATCTCACTGGCCTCAAGTAAAAATTGTGTACGTGTTCACCTGTTTAACTGTACAGCCCTCCACTCCCACCACAAAACTGTAAAGCAGCAGTGACTGACTGTACTCTACTTGTTTCTATTTAAATGCTTTCACGCCCCTTCATGGTGTAGTGACAGCCTCTATTTGTGTTGCCTCCTGCTGACCATTGGAGATAATGCAGGTTTAAGGCTTAAGCCTGTATTGTCAGACTCAGAAATTATGTAGATCTTTGATAGAGTGCCACAGAAATGAGTCCTAAAAGTCTTAAATGAACTGGTATCTTTGCATTTCTGGTTCCCTCATCTTGAGCACTGTGGTTATGTTGCCATTTGTTTTATAGTCATAAGTGTTTTACTTCTTGTTATTGAATATGCTATAAAAATCATGAAAGCAGCATTTGATATGGGCTCCATCCAATTAGATGAAATCATTTTGTTTGCTCCAGTGTCTGCAAGAAATCGACAAGCAGTCAACTCAAAGTCTGGGGTTCAAACATGCCGACATGTTGTGAGACTCAGCAGATATATTTTTCTGTAGCCAAAAAATGATCAATCATGCTTCAGGGACTGTGTGCTGCTCACATTAGCATTTCCACTGTTGGAAAGTCGGGTATTAGAAACTTAGAAAATCACAAGTAAAGGCAGTCTTGGCAGTGTGGGTTTTATATGGAAATAGGTTTGTGACTGTTAAATGTGTTTCTTAACCTCTTAATGTCACCAGTAAACAGCTTAGGGGTGGGGTTAGAGTTGCATTTGTGCTCCATGCTACACAAACACAGTTTCAGTAATCAGAATGTGTTACCTTTGAAACTAAATCTTATATGCTTTGTGAACTAGTAGCACTTCTGATCTAAGATTTCTATTGGGGTATACCTAATATAGGGAAATCTCCATGTAAACAGGTGAACCTAACTCTAGCCCCAGACGGGTCACTGGGGACCTAGTGGATATAAAGAGGTTAACATCCCTTTCTCATCTCAGCAAACCAAGAGTTTATCAACACTTTAATCTGTTGCTATGTGTGCAGTTCTCCTTCACAGGTTTCTGTCACTGACCACTTCATCAATGACCTGCTGCTGCTGATCTCTGCTTTACAGCTTTCTGCTAAACTGCCACGTCCAACCAATCCAGCACCAGATTAATTCACGGGCACTTTCTCTTTCTTTTTCAAGCACTCGTATCTGGACAGGGAAACCTCGCTGATTTTGAGAAACATAGCGGGAAAACCTTCCCACCTACTGACCAAGGTGACACCCAAATACTTCTGCACACTCCTCCTCTCGTCTCACATGTCAGCATCCCACCTCTCCTCCACCTTTTTGTGCATGAGCAAATAAGCATGCGTGTGATTGATATGTCAAGAGTCACGGCCATGTTCATGTTAACTCTTCTTAGTTAACATGATGATAGTTAGCAGTAATGCTGCCCATTACTGTGTTCATTCTGACATCCTTTTGCACAAGCAGAGAGATGTGACACTACATGGTACTGTGTGCATCTCTCACAGCACTTCTCTGGTCCTGTTTGCAGGTGAAATTTGTTACAGTGATGAAAGAGTTAAATTACTTTCAGTCATGTCTGCAGCCAAAGTGCAGAGACCATTTTTGAGCACAAGAGTTTGCTTAATTTATGAGTGAATGCAAACTGCGCTTCACTGTATCTGTATTATGAGTGATATATGTAAGTTTTACTTGTGTAATAAGTCTTTGAAGGATAAGATCACTAAACAGAAAAAAGCTAGCATGACCTCAATATATACCTGCTACTTACCCAGTACCTGCCAGTACTTGGGGTGGCTGTGGCTCAGGACATAGCGCAGGTCAACTGCTAACTTGAGGGTTGGTGGTTCAATCCCAGGCTGCTCTCGTCTGCCAAAGTATCCTTGGGCAAGACACTGAACCCCAAGTTGCTCCTGATGCATTCTCTTTAGTGTGAAAATGTGCGTGAATGTTACCTAGAAAGCCTTTAGGTGTAGAGTGTGTAGGTGAATGAGAGGAGAAAAGCACTGTATAAGAACCAGTCCATTTACTAACCAGTGAAAGTTGAAGAATTGTTTATAGTTGTGTGGGCTTAACATTTATTTTATGTGTATAATTAATAATGAATGAATGACTGCAGTCTTGGCTCCCATTGGTAGGGGTGAGGTATCAGCACTTAAAAGCATTAAACAAATATTTATGCAAAATGCATAATGGTCCCATTGCAAACCAGTGGAGAATATCAGTGTGTCACTAGAGCCACCTGTGATTTTTGCTACTTCAGAAACCCTGTTTTCTTGTAATTGTAAAATCTTTGGGATTATAAACATGTTGATTATTTACATGTGTTAATGAAACCAAGTGCAGGTTTAGTGTGACAGTCAACACTTCTGTGTCTGCTTTTACAAACTTGAACCAGGTAAACAGGTATTGGACTAAAAAATAAAGATATCATGTATTTAAAAATATTTCAACTCTGTTAATCAAAGACAATAAAAATGTAATATTTGTTTTGGACTTGCCATTATTACAGTCTGTCAAAATATATTGCATCAGATTTGATGCAAAAAATAAATGAGCATATTTCAACATAAACTCTTTTTTGCTACTACAAAAACTTTATATTGTGGCAGACTTAGCAATGACAGTGACATTGATAATTACAGTGGCGTCTTATGTTATTATGCTACCCTAAACAGGCTAGCATTAGCCTAAACAATTAATGTTAGCTGCTACATTAGCCAGAGGATAACTGCTTAAATAATTGTATGTCAAAGAGAGGTAGCAAAGGCAACAGAAAATGCTTACAGTGAGTTGTATGTGAGGCTGGACACTAAGAACAGAGAAAAGGACTTGTATCATTTTGCTAGGTAGAGAAACTGAGCTGGAAAGGATGTGCAGCAGGCTAATGATTAAGAGAAGATGGAAGGAGTACTTTGATGAGCTGATGGATGTACAAAATAAGAGAGAGAGAAGGACAGATGGAGAACAGTTGGTGAAATCAGGGAATGCAGAGGATAAGGAAGGAAATAGTGAAGGCAGCTATGAAGAGTGGAAAGGCTCTTGGTCCAGGTGACGTACCTGTGGAGGTATGGAGATGATTAGGATAGAAGTCAGTGGACTTTTTGACCAGACTGTTTCATACAGTTGTGGAGAGTGAGAGGATGCCTGAGGAATGGAGAAGTGCACGGGTACGGACAGGTTGACTGAGGAGGTAAGGCAGGAGTCTCCGTGGACTATGATGTTTGCAGACATTGTGATCTGTAGTGAGAATAGTGAGCAGGTGGAAGAGAGCCTGGAAAGGTGAAGGTATGCTTTAGATTGCTCAAAAATAAATGAAAGGAACATTTTTAAATCAGAGTTTAGCACCAAGTCATTGAAATTTCTGGGTTACTGATCAGGTCAGTAAATATCAGACGGGGTTGTTAATCAGTTTCAGCTACTTTGGTGTTATTCAAATTAACAGGTGCACTAGTGGGGCAACAAAGGCAACTCGCAAAGCAGGAATGCTTTTATGGGTGGAGGACACACGTTTTGTTCTCTCACTAGTTTAGTATTTGGCTATCGACCCATCATCATTATTTTTATAGTGCTCAAATTTAAAGAACTCATCAAAAGCTAAGGCACAAAGAACAGAAATAAATAACCACCACATCCCACAATGCAGCCCGTCCCATAGGGAACTCCACCTTCAGCTTAATTTTTGTCCTTTGTGTTCAGTGTCCTTTATTTTTGTTTGTACATACTGTATATTACCTTATGTCATACACACATCCATACACTCAGTGACATCCATGTTCTCTCACACATTCTGTACAAACACACAAGCTTACATCTCATTTTAATATACAATGACACTTAAAAAGTTATGTACCAAAGCTTCAGACAAAAAGGACTAAAATAATCACCCACCCACGGACATATGCGTCCTACAAGAAACTTGCTTAACACTTAGAAATTCGTAATTCAAAAAGTCCAACAATTTGACAACCTATACGCTTCAACTTATCCAGATGGAAGATATATTATCAGCTTATCCCTAAACAATAAAATGTCAACATTTATTGCCCCAATAATGATGATCCATCTTTTTTCCACAATTTTTCATTGTTTTGCAATTCAACAAACTTTATTACTGTCAGACTTCAACATAGTAATAAACCCTGCACTTGATCAATCAGAAGTAAGTCAGAAATTTGGCATTCCACAGATATACTAAAGCAATATATGAATCATATGGATTTGGCAATAGTTGGAGGAATAAGAACCCTTCATCTAGAGCAGGGGAGTCAAACTCAATAACAGAACGGGCCAAAATTGCAAACACAATCTAAGTCCCGGGCGAAACAGGATTAACCTTTATTGAACATCTAAAACTGAAAAGATTTGAATCAGCAATATGAATTTGAATGGCCATAATACAGCAACCTTTTCCTCAATACATTAAATATAACATTTTTCATCAAAATAACCTCAGGGAAAATGAGAACATTTCAAAATGATGAAAATTCCCAAATTTCTTTTCTGATGTGATATCAGCAAAAAAATTCCAGAAACAACAAGCTCCAAGTTTTCTCTGACAGATTTCCTCGGGCAGCTCATCTCACCTGTGTAATACTGTCATGTAACAGCTGTGTGGCAGCCAGGAAGGTGGACACGCCAAACAGGAGTAAAATTTACACTCAGCTTTATTTAAGGGTGCGGAACAAAAAGCCGGACTAGGCAGAGCTAGTGGCAAAACTCAGAGCAAAAAAATACCAGCCTTAGGTCAGAGGCAGAACAGGACACAACAAGAGAACATACAAACACAGGCACTGAAAACACAGGGCTTAAATACACAGGAGGATAACGAAGGGGAGTGGAAACAACTTGGAACACAGGTGACACTAATTACTATGACAAGACCAGGGGAAGCAAAACTGAACACAACAGAAAGGGACCAGACGACTATCAAAATAAAACAGGAAGACAGAAGGGGGAACAAAGATGCAGACTTGACAGACACAAGGATCTAGAAAAATAAGCAAAACAAAACACTGGGTCCACAGGACCCCGGACCATGACAGATACGGCACGTCACCAAATTCAGAAGCTATTTCCTCCAGAAAAGACTGAAACTGCTGGTGATTTAAACCTTTGCCTCTTATAAAGCTCAGTGTCTGTGTTTCGGTGCTTATGGCGCATTCTGTCTTCAGGACTTTGCTGCGCAGCGTTTCCTGCTGTGTGTCGCAGTGATGCACTGTCAGCTCACCTGTGCAGGTCTCCCTCTGCATCTTCTCCCGCATTCGTCTCACAATTTCACTCTTCCCCGCACATCGCAGGCAAGGATAAGAGATACACAGGTTTACCTCCGATGTCAGCGAACAGGTCCTCTGCCTCCCACCTATTTTAAAAGTTCACTTTTCATTTCGCCATTTTTGGGGGTCAGGCTAGTTTAAATGTCACAGTAAAAAGTGCTGACTGATGTTTTATCAGTGCCACTGATCAGTGTGTCATTGGCAATACGGAAAATGGGTTAGTGCACAGGTCTTGAGCTGTGCAGCAGATGTTGCAGTGCATAGTGGGATTTGTAGTACAAGTGGTGGGAGTGCTATTTATCAGCGGGCCAATATTCATAGCCATATTAAATTATTTTGCTGGCCGAATATAATTATCTTGGGCCTTGAATTTGATGTGATCTAGAAAATATACTTAATTTACCTCTTTCCATCAGTCTTCCTCTCACACTGATGTCTTTCTCCTCAGTAGCTCCCTTATGCAACATGTAGCAGCAACAATCCATTCAATCACACATGAAGCTACAGCTACCATGACTCTCCTATCTAAACCCAACAAAGACCCAATGCATCCTTCAAGTTATTGTCCACTCTCATTAATAAACATAAACTTAAAAATAATTACTAAAGCACTAGCTATTAGAAGAAGTCACTCCAACATGAAGCCTTCTGGACCAAACAGGTTTCATCAAATCCAGACATGCTTCCAACAACATTCATAGATTGTTCAACTTAATAAGTCTTCCCCAAAAACAGCAAACCAAAACAATGATATCATTAGACACAGAAAGGCATTTGATAAAGTTAACTGGATCTGTAGGTTGATAATTTTCATGTTCATCAGATGTGACATCCTTTCATTTGCAACACCCAGTCCATATCAGTGTAGATATCCAGCACAATTTTTTTTCCCACTGAGATCTGATGTGTTTTCAAAGTCCTCCTTTACTTTTTTAGCATTGTATTTATACATTGTGTGTGTGTGTGCGTGCGCGCGTGTGTTCAGCATGTGCACCGTGCAGCTGTGGCCTGAGAGGAACTAAGCCACGTACTGATCTGTTTGTTAACGAGCATTTGGAGCTCAGCCAGAGGCAGTAATGGATCTTAGTAGAAGAGATTGGTGCTGGATAACAACAGTCAATACGGATAATGGGACTAGATACCCGCTCTAATTGGTAGTCAGATCACTGTACTGGTTGCTGGTGGTCATGGGCTCATCTGGTCTTCTTATGTAATTTCTTTCATTTTCATTTCTTGAGTGTTTTTACTCTTTACTTTTTAAATGTGTTATATTCATTTACATGTAAAGCAATTAAACCTGCACTAACTGTTCAAATGTACATGAATGTCCCTGGACAGAAGTGTGGCGACTGTAACCACCAGAAATCCTGCTGCTCTTAAGCTAAAGTTGTAGCTTAAGAGCACTTAGCCATTAAGAACTCTGTCCTTAATGGCCAAGGACAGTGTTTTATGTGTGTAGTGGGGGGCAAGTAAGTAAAAAGCTTTATCCTGATTGGATCGGCAATGCCGTGATTTCATTGGATGAAAAAGCAAATGAGGCACTTTGATTGGATGTTACAGGAACGTGCCAAATTTGCAGGGATAATCTCCTTTGGAGGAGAGATGGGGTCAGTCCCTTCCCAGTGGCTTCAGATATAGACACGTGCACACACCCACACAAACAAACACACAAAGCAGTCAGCTGTCAGTGTGCTTTCTTGTGGGGAGTTCTTGGCTTTGGCTGTCTTTTTAATGGCAGCTCAGAAATTCAGCGCAAGTTTCAGATTTGAGGATAAAGGAATATCTTCGTACTCCTCAGGGGGCCAAAATAGGTTGTGCATCAAGCTTTTAAAGGTAGTTTGACATATCCTTTTAGATAGCCCTGAATTATCAAGTTTATAAGACTTTCAAATGATGCACCAATTCATTGCACAGTTGTGTGTTCTTAGTAAGAGCATGTTCCCGGCTGTTGACATTAATCTGAGCCCAGTGGCTAAGAATTAAATGAATGTACTCAGACTAATGTTTTACTGTAAGGTCCATTTTTCTCACAGCTGCTGCCCTTTGCTTAAAATCCAGCTTTTACTCTTGTGGATCAGACCCATCTCATCTCAAAATCTCAAAAATGCTCAAACTGTCTCTGGGAAAATGGTAAAATCTGACTTTTCTTTTTAATTTGTGGTCCCAGATTAGAGGAAGCAGGCGCATAATGGGCCCTCAGAATCCAGGCAGATTATGAGTTTCTGGGCCAGTCTAATTCCTGCAGCAGTGATTACACTGCAGGCGTAATTATCTGCAATCACTGGAGTGCGTTTACAAATGTAGACGTGTGTGCATGTAAATGAATGCCGTAGGTCTGCATACTGTTTTTGTGTCAGTGTTACACTGCCTCAGCAATAAGAGCAGTCCACCCACACTCTCCTCCTTCACACATACACACACTGCTGGCCCACTTGTGCATTTCATCTCGGCGCTCTGTTTTGAGCCTACAGCAGCTCAGAGGGGACACATTCTATATAACTTCAAAGGGAGAAGGATCTTTCCTGGGCACAGTCTAATTTTAGTTGCTTCATAATGTAGGGCAGCTGAATGTCTATGAAATGGAGAGAAAACGATTATACAGCAAGCTGGAAAACATGCTGATGACAAAGGTAGGAGGCAAGTGCTAGAAAACATCTAGCAAATTCTAAAACAGAATTTCAGAATAAAAAAGTAATCAAATTTAATATAATTAAATATTAATTTTTAATCATTTTTTCAATGGATTAAGACATTTTAATGGGTAAACGTCTCTTTAAATGTACTAATTAATGTATAACCCCTCTAAAATTCCACTAAAAGAACTGTTCATCTCTAATACTGTTTATTATAAAGTAAAAGACCTCATACAGACCGATGATTCAAAGACATAACTGGTATAGTTTATCATGTGGCTTTATCACATAAAGAAATGGGAGCTTTTATGGAGGAATTTGTGTCAAGCTGTGAAAGAATAAGCAACAGTTTGTTTGAAGTACAACAGGAAAACCTGGATTGGAATATATTACAACAGTAAGGCACTTCGGGTCTCTTGGACTTAAAATTGTGACTGCTGAACTGTTGTTGTTCTTCATTCTTAACGTTCCTATCACCTAGTTGTTGTATTGGTTCATATTAGTATGTTTGCCTGCCTTTTAGAATAACTGTTTTAGCCAGTCAGTGGCATTGATACGTTTTGGAAGTACATCCTAACTAAAAACAGCAGCTAATGCATCACAAAGACATTTAGCATGCATGATTGAATACTTGGTGTGTGCCTGAAAGCTTTTAAAAGTACTAAATCCTTTATTGTGTTTATCATTTGCCAAAAAGAAATATTACATTAAACAATCAAATCTGAATTTGACTCAGAGCATTATTATTATAAGTTCCAGGTTCTCAATAATATAAAATCTTTTGGCTACAGTAATTGTGACAATTTTAACAGACCAAATTCCTATTAACCCAAAATTACTTAGATTAAAAAATATCTGTATAAAGTAAATATCTATATAAATTGAAATGCTTGTACCCTAAAGCCTTTTTGTTAATCGACATCATGTTGATCAGTTATGTTCATCAGTGTACTGACGCTAACATACAAAACACAGATTATTTGTTAGTTTTCTGTACTGTAACATGCCAACAGTATGAATATTTTTAGCAGTGACTGAACTTAACCTTTTATCTCTTTTTCATTTACAGCTTTGGGTCAAAGCTGCCACTAAGATGGCATATGTAATATATTTCAAATATTTGCATCATTTGAAGTGGTTTTTAGATAGCGGTTCTGAAAATATAACATCCCTTTATATTTACAGTCATGGTCTCAGTTTCCCCTGTTGTAAATGCTAACACTCCTGCATGCTAACACATGTTTGGTATATGAACTTGAAGTAAACTTGCAATATTTAACACATATTTATATACAGCTATACATGCTCACAGCACACAATAGAAATGAACTAAGGGTCACAAGTTTCTAATATCTATCTATCTATCTATCTATTCATATATATATATACACTGCTCAAAAAAATAAAGGGAACACTTAAACAACAAAATATAACTCCAAGTAAATCAAACTTCTGTGAAATCAAACTGTCCACTTAGGAAGCAACACGGATGTGTTATTTGAGTGTTCACTTTATTTTTTTTAGCAGTATATATATATATATATATATATATATATATATATATATATATATATATATATATATATATATATATATATATATATATATATATATACATACATATATATATTTATATACATATATATAAAGTACATTCAGTTTTCTTTATATAGCTCCAAATTACTCAAAATTACAGCAAACAGTCACCTCAAGGCGCTTTATATCATACGGTAAAGACCCTTCAGTGATTACAGAGAAATGCTAACAGGATATTTTAGTGTGTTTAATAGAAATGAAAAAATACTCATAAAAGGCACCAGATTTTTGTTTTTGTGTTTTAAACAGGATGGATGGATGGATGAAGTTACAATGCACTTTAAGGTCCCTGCTTTTGTTTAATGAGAGTGAAACATTTTTACTGTGTACAGATTCACTGATCAGCTGCTGGCACCTTTTGACCTTTTTGCTTTAAAACCAGTTTCTGGAAAAAAAATTTTTATTGTGAACAATAACTTTTTTGACATAAATTATGTTATTAAGCGTGAACTGCCGTAAAAAGTGTATTTTTCCCTCATTACAGTACTGTGCAAAAGTCTTTAGCCACTCCTCCTTTCTTTCCAAGACATGTAGTTTTTTTTGGCATTAGCTGCTTTTTTTTTTGGTTCATTTTGAGTCCAGTCCTTGTGCCTGACCATTTCCAAGGAATGTTTTTTGTTTGAGCCACTTAACGTTGAGTGTTAAGAGTGTGTGTGTGTGTGTGTGTGTATACTTCAGTGGGTTGTGGGGGGAAGGGGGCAATAAGGGATTGGTTGCTAATCTTTTCCTCATTATCTTCGTTTCATTCTGCCCTTTCACTCTTTCACAATATGGGTCCTTTTACTCTACATGTAAGCTGACTGGCTACAAGTAGAGTACCTCCATGCCAGGCACAACATGTCAGGATCCCCTAAAACTGGATGCAACTTAGAGAATTTGAGAGGGAGAGGTATGCAAGTGAGATCAGGACAAGAGGAGGAAAATGAGAGAGGAGACGACTGTGTTGGGCAGAGCACAGCAGGAGTGGGGAGAGTCTGCGAGGAAGGGGCATGAGCGCTTGAGATAAAGAGATCAGTGCTGCTACATCTAAGCTGGCACAGCAACGATGCCCCTCCCCTAACTGGGTGCATCTCTCCTTCCTTCCCTCTTCCTCTCATTCCCTCCATCTCGCTTGGCCGGGGAGGATGTGACAGGACAAGGTAGCATCTTTCACTTTTTTACCATTCTGGGAATGAGTCAGTGAATCAGATAATGTGTGAATACACCAGCCAGTTAGTGTGTAAATCAGCTGATAGTTAGATTAGTGAACCTGCAGCTCAGTGTGAGTGTAAACTGCCAGTCAGTCTATTGATGTGTAGTTGTCTTTCTACAGCTACTCTTATTTTTGCTTTTTTTTTTCTTCTTGTGCCTGCACTCTCCTCTGATCCACCATGCTCCTCTCCTCCACTCCTTCCTCATACTTTATTTTTTTCTCTTGATAATGCAGGCATCTGTCCAGACTGAAGTAGCTGCTGTGGCTGAAACGTGTGTGCTCATCTTGGATAATCCAGCAACTGTGCGCTGACATGTAGCATCCATGCTTTAATCCAGTCTCTTTTTCCTGTGCTCTCCAGTAATGTGGAGATGATGATGATAATGAAGAGAAGCAGGAGGAGAGGCACGTTTGCCTGTCAAACTCTGCAGATGTTTCCTTACAGTCCGGGATCCCTGGACAGTGCCCCTCTGCTTTGGGATTAACCGTAGGCTGCTGTTTGCGTGTTTTTACCCCAGCTCATCTGAAGCCTAATAAAATGGGAAGCATGTGTTAGGAAGAATGGCACACAGCCAGCTGGGAATGCACTGATCCTATCTGAACATTAAACACCAGCATTTTCTGGAGTTGGACTTTTCTTTTATTAAAACACATTACTTGGCTTAAAGCAGACACAGAAGTGTTGGTTGTTTGAGGGAAATAGACAATGAACTCCTGTTGGAGGAATCAGGTGGGTGAGTGGGCACATGGCTTTTATGAGCATGTGTCCTTAATGCTGATTGACTGCTGTTAGTTTGTACTGACTGACTGGTGTGTGATTTCTGTGGTGGTGGCGGCGTGTGTGTCTGTAGGAGGAGCAGGCTGCCAAGCTGAAGGCAGAGAATATCCGAGTGGCCCTTGAGAAGATCAAGGAGGCCCAGGTGAAGAAGGTAAGCCTGCTTCACACACATACACACATGTATTTTTGTGTTTGTGGAGTCTGATGGCTCACTCTGTGCCTATGTGGCACTTGTTCACTGGACTCCGTTTTCTGGGTCAGGTTAGTGTTACTCCACATTGAAAGCTGTGGTCAATAACAGCTGGACTCAACACAAACACACACACACACACACACACACACAAACACACACTCAAAACATATACACAAACACACACACACAGAGCACTCAACATAATGACCACTGCAAGTTAAGTCCCAATCCCAGAGAGAGAGATGAGATTACCGACCTGGATTTACTATAGTCAGACTCCAGCTACCTGTGTGTGTGTGTGTGTGTGTGTGTGTGTGTGTGTGTGTGCGTGTGTGTGTGTGTGTGCGTGTATGTGTGTGTGTGTGTGTGTGTTGAATCATCTGTGTGTTGATCCTGCCTGAAGCTCCAGAAAAGTGACAGTGATCTTTCAGCACCGTCTCTTCAAAAGCACTCAGTAGACAAATGTTAGAGTCCAGATGTGGGAACAGTTTGTGTGCACAAGGACTACAAAGTCACACATTTTTATGAAACAATAATTTCATAAAAATCTGGATGAAATTAGAATATGCAGTGATGCCAATTAACACTTTGAGGATCCATAAAAATGATTCTGTAGGAAAGTGTAATATAGGTTACTTTTCAAATCCAACATGTTACAGAATACTTGTTAGCATGTTCAAAGTTTAATAAATAATGTATTTATTTTAATTATTTAATAGTTAATGTAACTTGTAATATTTACTTGTGGTTACTTCTTTGTGTTTTCAACTGGGCAGTAAAGCCCGATAAAATATAAGATCTAGAAAGGTTGCACATTAGGGGCATCTAACATGCAGCCCGGTGGCCAGAAGTGGCCCACCAAAGGAACCAGTTAACTTGGCTTTGGAAACTGAAAATTGCAGTGAAATCCAGAGTAATAAAAATGTACACAAAGTATTTCTAGAGATTGATAAGCTGTCTATGAATAATTAAAAATAAAACAGTGTTGTATGTTTATTCCAAAAGCTCTATATGTAGAGGTTTTACAGTTTTGTTCATCTGATGTGCATTCTGTTATAAGTCTTTCTTGTCCTCTGACATTACCACTAGCCGTGGGGTGGTCGGTTGGTTGTAGACATGGCAGACTTAATTAACATTATTTGACAGGCAGATGAGAGAGAACCAATCACAAAAGGCCATAACTGACAGGAAGAAGCCTGTTAGACATGGAGACAGTTGAACCTTGTTCCAGCAGCTTTGCTGACTCAAGCTGCTGCAAATATGCAAACATTAGCATGAGTGTCATATTCTACATATAAGCGTTCTTACTGAAAACAAATATTCAGGTGTAATGTTTTGTAATCATTACAGTTTTAATTTATAACTGTCCTCTCAGTTACTGTAACTTATTGCATTGACTTTGTTACTTTGCTACAGTGATTTTGGTGACTGACAGTACTGAATAACAGATAATAGCAGATCTGAAAGCTTGTGCATTTTTGCACTTTTTAAATTGAAGAAATGTAAAAGGTTCACTGACAAAGTTAAAAAAAAACTGGATTGGACCCACTCCTACAAAAAGTTAACAAATCACCAGGCCTTCTACACCACAGGTGCTGTTAGTTAAAAATGAAAAAAGCTGACCTTCAGAAAACAACAAATAACAATCAGAGGAGCTTACTGTACATTTAACCATGTTGCTTACTGTTCTCTCTCCTCCTGGTCCACAGCTGGTGATTCGCGTTCATTTGTCAGATGAGAGCTCAAAGACCATGATGGTGGATGAGAGGCAAACAGTCAGACAGGTATGGCTCCTGCCCATGTTGCTTTGTATAGTGATGCAGTAGTGGTAATGCTACAGGAAACGCAGTCAGTTTAAAAAGCTGCTGCAGAACAATATTCCAGTTTGGTCCTTTTGGAGCCATAACACTTTTATTGTTTCATATATGTTGTAACATGAGTGCAGTGTTAATCTCACAGTATCTCCTTTTCTTTAGGTCCTGGACAATTTACTGGAGAAATCTCACTGTGGTTACAGTCCAGATTGGTCATTGGTGGAAACCATCAATGAGTTGCAGATGGGTGAGTACGCACACTTGCACAGAAGCTATTTTGTTCATTGTATCTTATGCCATTAGGCATTTCCAGGTCCAAAAGCAAACAAACACTGAGTTAAAAAAAGTCCAAATTCTCCTGGCTCCTGTAACATAATCGGTGTGTAACGTGCACACAGCCATGAAGAAAAGGATGTAAAAGCTTTTGGAGAATTAGAAGTAAGTTAGCTAGCCAGTTGTCATGTAAAAATGAAAGACTATGTTCAGTTATTTTTTTTAAAAAATGTACAGCACTGCGCTGACTTTGGACAAAAATAAAGATGGAAGACTAAATCCTAGCCACATTTAGAGGGCATTATAAACACATGTTGGTAGGGTCAGGGTGAGGTGGAGATAGATGATATGCTGTGGCGACCTTTTAAAGGAGCAGCTGAAAGAAGAAGATGAAGTTAGTGGAAAAATGAACTTAGCATTAAAACCACTCTGATTTTGTGAGATTTATTGAACAAAACCTTTGCAAAGGGATCAATACAGCATGAACAGCCTTCACACAACATGGATACAGAATGGAAAATAACATCTCCTTTACACTCGTGTGGATGCAAACTTTGTCCAGCTGTAGGGAGTTTTTTTCCCTGTCATGACTGTGCGTCAAAGGTCATGACCTTGGAATCAGCTCACTGGCAGTTATGGGCCTGTTTGTTTCCCATTTTATGTACACACTTTTTGCCCAAGAAACTTAATATTACTTAACGATAGTTTATAATAGTCAAAGAAAGTTGAAATTTCCATTACACAAATGAGCACTGGGAAGAGTAGGATGCTCATTCTCATGCCCACGCTTCACACTCGGCTGCGAACCGTTCCAATGCGAGCTGGAGGCCACCACCTGATGAAACCATCGGGACTGCGCCACCCACAAAAAGAGATGAGATTCTGAGGCCACCGAGACGGAAGCCTTCTGCCACTTGGCTACGTCTAGAAATTCTGTTCATAAAAATTTGAACAGAACTGGTGAGAAAGGGCAGCCCTGACGAAGTCCAGCACAAACAGGTTTGACTGAGTGCCGCCAATGCAGACCAAGTTCTCGCTGCAGTTGTACAGGGGCTGAATGGCCCGTAACAATGGGCCAGACATCCCATACTCCCGTGGCACCCTCCAAGGGACATGGTTGAATGCCTTTATCCAAGTCCACAAAGCACATATAGACTGGACGGGCCAACTTCCTCACACACTTGTATCCTTGATAGGATAAAGAGCTGGGCCAGTGTTCCGTGACCAGGACCAAAACTGCATTGTTCCTCTTTGATCTGAGGTTCACCTAACGGACCAGTTGTCCTTTCCAACCCCCCTGGCATAGACCTGTCTGGGGAGGCTGAGGAGTGTGATCCCCTGTAGTTGGAGCACTTAAAGATGGGAACCACCCAAGAGCAAAAAATCAGTTTTTTGTTTTTGTTTTTGTTTTAATATATATACATATTTAAGGGTGTCTTTCAAAACACCTCAGTTTCAAAACAGAGAGATGGCATAAATGCTCAGCTCAAGGGTTCAAAATGGAGCTCCTCTAACCTTTGGGTGGCATCACAGTAGCCATGTCCATCTTTTATACTATCTGTATACATTATGAGCTTTTAAGAATGGACACAGGTTCCACACATCATCAATTAACAAAAGCATTACTTTGCTGCTTTTGCTGGTTGGTCGATGAAAGCGATTCATAAATTACTTTAATTTAGACATAATACAAATAATACACAAAGTGTGTGTTACTGATTGTATATGAATTCATCTTGTTTGTATGAACTTCTCACACACACACACACACACTTCCCTTGTGGGTTGAAATATGTGTTTGTCAGCACACACTGTACTACAAGCTTCAGCTCCATTTAACAGGGTTTGACAAACTCACACACACACACACACAGTCTTTTTGTAGGTCCAGTGCAGTGATGCGTGTAAACTAACCTACATCTTCAGGGCTTCTGCTGAGCTGCAGTGAGCAGTGTTATAAAAGTATAGCTTGTTTGATGGTGTTCAGCCAAACCTAAAGCTTCCCTCACTGACACAAATCCACTCCACGTGTACTTCTAAACCCTCGGCTTACAACCAGGATCTGGTATTAGTAAGATTTAAATTGACCTGTATTAATTAAAAAAATCAAATCCTGTTATTTACTGCCCCCCCCCCTTCTCACACACACACACCAGCACTCCGGTCTTTGGCAAGACTCTTCCTGTTAGAGTATAACCTCCAACTGATGTCACTGATATCCATGCAGGAAATATTAGTGTCACAGAATAATTATGATTTGATGAAAAACTATTTTCATTACTTGCAGTATCAGTGTGAGTTTAAGCATTATTTTCTAAATTTCTAATTACATTCTAATGTTTGTGCAAATTATAAATTAGCTATGTTGCCTCTAGTAGACGACAAACTGGCTCAGTTGTGTAATCATTACCGTAGGGCTGTCCAGTTAATCGATTTTCAATTTTAATTACAGTTCTGGCTTCCAGTGTTTAGTAAAACAAGCTAATCGAGATCAAACTAATACTATGCTGCAGTTAGTTTCTCAGTGATGCTCTTGTTTGGCCCTTTTAAAAGCCCATAAATTAATCAGAGTAATAACTAGTAATATTTCTGGTAGACGATAACTTATAGCTTAAAACTTGAGCTTGTCACACACAGTTGCTCCTTGAGATGTGACAGTCATTACCCCAACGAATTATTTTTCTAGTTCATTTAAGTATTATTGCAAAATCTGTATAAAACAGTGTTTGTCCTTATTAGTTAAAATTATTCTTTTCTGTCAGACGTACACTGTTACAGTAGTGGATGCTCATAGTCAACATGGTCAAAGTTTCAAGTAACAAGGTCAGTATATACTTACTGGCCACTTTATTAGGTATACCTTTCTAGTACTGGGTTCTTGCCTTCTTCATGGCATAGATTCAACAAGGTGCTGCAAACATTCCCCAAAGACTGAGGTCCACACTGACACGACAGCGTCACACAATCGCTGCAGATCAATGATGTGAGTCTTCTGTTCCGGTACATCCGGGGGGGATTTATTGGAGTGAGATCTGGTGGCTGTGGGGGCCAATTCAATTCAATTCAATTCAATTTTATTTATATAGCGCCAAATCACAACAAACAGTCGCCTCAAGGCGCTTTGTATTGTGGGTAAAGACCCTACAATAACACAGAGAAAAATTATCCATGCGTTTGTGTTGTTTTCACCAATCTTACCATGAAATTGTTTTCCCATCTTCTGTTCTTCAGTGTTGGCATTCGTGTGAACCTCAGTTTTTGTTCTTAGCTGACAGGAGTGGCACCTGGTGTGGTCTTCTGCTGCTATAGTGCATCTGCTTCAGAGTTCAGTGTGTGCATACCGCGGTTGCGGTTATTTATTTATTTAAGCAATCTAGTCACTTAACGAGGCGTTCTTGCCCAGAGAACTGCCTTTATTTTTTTAGACCATTCTCTGTAAAGCTTAGAGATGGATATGTAGGAAATTCCCAAATATTCAGACAGCCCGTCGGTCACCAACAACCGTGCCATGTTTAAAGTCACTTAAATCACCTTTCTTCCCCATTTTGATGCTCAGTTTGGACTTCAGCAGTTTTTTTGGTTGCGTTTGCATGCCTAAATGCATTGAGTTGCTACCATGTGATTCGCTGATTAGACATTTGCATTAAGGAGCAGTTGAAAAGGTGTACCTAACAAAGTGGCAGATATGCGTATGTACAAGTAATGCTTGTGAGCCTAAAGCTCAGACCACAGAAGCCTCACCCACCTGTTGGTCAGGTTAGACAGAATAAGAGAAATAAGAAATAATAGTTATATTTAAAGTGTGCATCATGCAGAGCCACTAGGTGCCTCTGTGCAGCAAACACAAGCACAGCCTAAACCACATCTAAGCTAAAATAGTTTTAAAAAGATGGATTTTTTTAGTGAGGTCAACACAGTTTAGAGACTCTGTGTGAATCCCAGCTGACATGGTTTTGTCCATTACTGTCCTCATAGGAAAACATCTGAAAGCCACTGAAGCACAGCAGGGATGTGAGGCAGAGTTCAAACATGGAAACAGGAAAAAAAAATGAGGACAGCAGACTGCCATGAGCCATGTAGCCTCAATAGAAACGTGATGAGAGCAAGGTTATGGGGTCCTGTGATAACAAGCATCATTATTTTGTATTTTTTCACATTGCCAAACAAATGTGTGCAGAGCAGGAATAATCTAATGAGCTCTGAGTGATTCTGCTGGTGGATGCCTGAAACCTCTTTACTCTAGTATTAATAAACTATTCAAAAGATTAAAATAGTTTAGTTGAAATTTTAGGTTATTGTTAAAAAAAATTAAGAATTGATTTCTTGTGTCTACATGTACTCATTTTATAGCTTGAAATTTAAAATGTAAACAGCATGCGCTAAACGATAAACGTGCCTAAAGCCAAACTGCTGAAAGGTCAAAAGTGAAATTTTTGACAGTGCAAAAACAGTTTGGGATTTCTTGTTTGCTTTGTGGGGGAAAAAAACATGTACGTTTTAGAACACATTGTGCAGTAATTAAGTGAAAACCACTTTCACTGTACGCAGAGCGGATCTTTGAGGATCATGAGAACCTTGTGGAGAACCTGCTGAACTGGACCAGAGACAGCCAGAACCGCCTGATGTTCACTGAGCGTATCGAGAAGTATGCTCTGTTCAAAAACCCACAGGTGACACACACACACACACAAATAAATAAAAGCACTATGTAACCAAGAGGTGTGATCAAAAAATTCAGAAATTAGCTCTTAAGAATCAAAAACCATATCTAGATTTAGATGCGGTCAGTCTCTCTTTCAAAGTCACGTGTGTCTCTGTGATGGATTTCCTCCACTTTGCCAAAACAGCAGTCTTTCAGATAAATTTTCCTCTGGGAGAACGTGGAGAGAGTCCGAGGTAAATCTAGCGTGTGATAACAGGCGATGAGCAGAGACTGCTGATGTGACCAGAAGAAGTGGGATGTTCTCCCTCCCTCACAGCTTTACAGTAAACTCTGTGTTGATGGTCTCACTCTTGGGGGAAAATTCTCACATGCTGCACCGCCTTAGAGCTCGCAAACTCAACTCTTCATCTCAGAACTAGATAGAGACTCAGATCTCCATGGTGATCAGTGATGATCAGATGGAGCCCAGTGGTGATCCTCTAGTGCACATGGTGCAAGTCATAATGGGACTTTCATGATGGGCTCTGTAAATCACCGTTAACCTTGAACCAGAAATTAAGTGAAGTTACTGACTTTTGCTTTTTTAACGAGCTGATTGCTGGTATGTTTTGATTGCAGTGCCGACCATCCTGACTCACCTTCACTTTCTTTTTCACTGTCTGTTGCAGAACTATTTGTTGGGGAGGAAGGAGACATGTGAGATGGCTGAGAGGAACAAGGAGGCTCTGTTAGAAGTTAGTTTTTAGTTTTATTGTTCACACATTTGATTCCTCAAAGGCATCCTTCTTTTGGATTGAAACACTGGCTGCAGCATCAGTGCTACACTTAACATGGTCAGGTTTTTGATTTCATGTGAAAATAAAAAGTGTTTTTGTGTATCAGGAGTGTTTTGGGGGCAGCTCAGTATCCGTCCCTGAAATGGAGGGTGTCTTGTGGCTGAAAGAGGATGGCAAGAAGTCGTGGAAGAAACGCTATTTTCTGCTGAGGGCTTCTGGCATCTACTACGTTCCCAAGGGCAAGGCCAAGGTGTGTACTGCAAGGAACTTCAGAGGAGAGTGTGTGGAAAAAAGCACTTTGCTAATACAGTCAGAACTGCTTTGGTGCAAAAATGTAAGATATATGTGTTTGTGCAGGCATCCAGAGACCTGGCATGTTTCCTCCAGCTGGATCATGTTAATGTCTACCTTGGCCAGGACTACAAGAGCAAGTACAAGGCTCCCACAGACTATTGCATGGTGCTGAAGGTGGGCCCTGGCTTAGAGGGAGATTGTGCTATAATCTTCCACTGCCATCTAGTGTTCAGAAACCACAATGACACTCCTGGCTTCAAAAACAGACCATTTTAGTAGTAATAGGACTATGAAAGTATCCTGTGATGTAATGCAGTGTGTGTGTGTGTGTGTGTGTGTTTATAGCATCCTCAGATCCAGAAGAAGTCACAGTACATCAAATATCTCTGCTGTGATGATGTCAGAACCCTCCAGCAATGGATCAACAGTATTCGCATTGCTAAGGTAAACATCTGTTTTAAGTCACGCATTTCAGTTGCTATTGTTTGACACATTACACTAAATGAGGGGGTCTGACTGTATAAGTTCTCTAGTGTCTATTTTCAGTTTAAACCTACTTAACTTGTCAGTTTTCTGTTTAGTGCATAATGTTAGTCTGGTTGATTAACTGTGGGTCGTAGGGAAGTGCAGGCACACCGTGTAAACCCAAAGTTTTTCTGAATATTCTGCTGAATATGATTTATTAAAGGGAGAATAAACCAAAAAAAGACTTTCAGTGTTATGATGCCGACCTTTATTTTTGAAAAGTCTACCTATTTTTCTTGTTAAATGATTAAAAATTGTGGGATGTGGTGTTTTACCTTTTTTTTTTTGGTTTCTGAAGTCAGAAGAAGTTTGAGAAGCAGTGTGTAAGAATAATTCAACATATTTTGGAGGAAAATTTGACAGAACTACTGAAATTAGAATAGCATTAAAATAGCTGACTCTTTTCTCACAACAATACAATATGTGTAATTATTTCCCATGGGAACATTTATTTATTTATTTATTTCCTTTCAACATAACCCATCCAGACACCTTACACCAGCTAACTTCTCTCAGTCCTGATGCCAGCCCTGAAACCAAATGCACAAATGGATTAAATTAATCTTTACTGCATGTTAATAAATACATAATAGCACTATGTACGCACCAGTGTTTTTATTGTAAGAGGAAAGTGTGTCAGCACGAAGATTTCTGAGCACTGGCAGAAGCCAGATTAGGACTGTCAAAGTAAGCTGAAAAATAATAAGCTTAACAACATAAGTTTACTTTTGTAAACTACGAAGAGTAAAATAATATCCAGACATTCTGTGACGTGACTTGAGTGCGTCTGCTGTGCATCAGATGATTTAGCTTTAGAACTAGGACCTAATATTTCAAGGAATAAAGCATATTTTTTGGCCATTATGGCTGAATGGTCTTTTCTAGTTGTTTCATTTTAACTTTAAATTATTCATCATTAAAATGATTATGATTTATGATCAGTGTGTTTTAGTGACTCCTGCATTGCCCACAGTGCCTGATGCACATAGAATAGAAAGCTTTTTATTGTCATCACACACAGACTGTGATGATCGTGTAGACGTGGCGGCAGTGCTGTGGGGAAGGATACATCACACCCCTGGTGTATATTTGCTTAAGGCTTCCTCCTGAAGTTCCCTGTCTTATGTAATGCCTCACCTGTTTATCTTGCCGTCAGTATGGGAAGCAGCTGTACATCAACTTCCAGGAGGCAATGAGGAGGTCGGAGGCGGCCTATGATTGGTCCTCCCTCTCGTCATCCTCCATCAAGTCAGGATCCAGCTCCTCCAGCCTTCCAGGTCAGTCTGTCTGTCTGCCTCCTTCGGTTGAGATCATTCACTGGCAGCTTCATAGCCAAGTTATGGAAATGTTACATATGTTACATATTACACTTTAATTTATATATCACTTGCAGAAGAGCAGAACAAAGCCGCAGCTTTGAGTGCTTTGTGTCTACAAAAGGAGCACAACAAACATTGCTCTAAATAGATGCAAAAAAATGCTTCAGGTCATATTTAAGGGCACATAGTTTAAGGAAAATCCCTAAATATGAACACGTCTCTTTTATCAGATCAACAAGAATGCGGCTGAAATGGCCCCCATACAGACTCACTGCTAACATTGTTATCTGTTTAAAATCTTTTGTTCATGCTGCAGAGTCCCAGTCCAACCACTCGAGCCAGTCAGATAGCGGTGTATCAGAAATGACATCATCGGGCCACACCCGCTCCCAGAGCGTCGTCAGCTCCATTTTCTCTGATGCATGGAGGAGAGGAACGCAAGGAGAGGTGTGATCATGCACATACAGTCTGTTCCTTTGATGATCCTCTTTGTTTGTGAACCATGTTTCCCCTCTACTTTCCCACCAGCGATCAAAGATGAAGGGACGTATGCCAGTTCCTCTTTGTGCAGGAGGAGGAGGAGGAGGGAGTGGAGGTTAGACAGGAAGTGATGTAACCAGCATGTTAACAGCTCTGCTGCAGCTTTTAAAACACTGAGTTTGTTTGAAGTGGCAATTTAAACCGGTCTGCGTCTGCTGTAGCACACTCCTTTGACTTGGAGCTGTAGTTCCACTGGACTCATTACATTCAGTAGCTGAGGATGAACACAATGCAGGTTAAATCAAGCAGATCTGGAAGATTTTCTGGTTTTGTCTCTGTGCGCTATATGAATGAATGTGACCTGAAATTTAGGCCTTCAGTGCTTATTCCAGTATTTCAGTGGATTAGTTGAAAGCCTTAAGAAGCTATTGTGTGGTAAATCATACATTTAGATTAAATCCAATCAGACTGCTGTATATAAAGTTTTTCTAAGTCAGGGTTTTTCTTCTCCTCCTGAGCTATAGCCAAAGAAAAGTCGCTGTAATATAAGTATGTTTGAACCAGCTTTGTTGGCTGGGGTTTTATTTACTCCAGCATAGTAAAGATAGTCAGAAATAAGTAGAAAATGCAGATATTTCTGTTACATAATGTAACACAAGCTCATTGCCTTTACATGAAAGGCACGTGGACCAATAATGCTTACGAGTATAGTGGACCTTTCACAGGTCGCCAGGACGATGACCCTGATGATGTCAGTTTTAGTTTGTCTGTATGTCAAGATGTAGGCGTTGGTTTTCCCTGGTTTTAAATGGCTGCAGATGAACTGTTGATTTTCTTCCTAACCTCATGGTATGATGGAATGTCCTAACTAGCACACATTTTAATGAATGTCACGGTTTAACCTAAAGCTAATTGGTCACATTTGAGAGCAGTTTATGTTGAATTTGACATCATTTGGAGAAAGATTTTTTTTGTCAATTTGACTTTGATGGTTGTTAAATGCAGTTTGTATTGGTTTACAGACTTTTACAAAGTATAAAAAACAGAATCCTGTTTATACTGTTTATAGAACAAACTTGGACCTGATTGTTCCATCCGAACAAACACGGGCTCCCCTGAACAGCAGCTAAATCACAAACTGCTTTAAAACCTGCCCGAGTGTGTGAGAGGAATGAAACATCAGGATGGTGGTGTTAACACCAGAAGGCCCTGAGATTGTGGTTTTAGATTTAAACCTGTCCAGAAGCTAAAAATGTGTACGGACATTTTTAACAAAGTTGCCGCACCAATTTTAACACTAAAATTAAAAATTTTCAAGCTGTAAAAAGTGCTTGAAATTTGCTTGAAATTGTAACCTGATTAAATAGTTCGCTTATGAGATGGAGAAAGAAAGAGTCGGAAAGTCTAAAATGTAAATTTCTCCACCTGGCCTGCACGTCTGCATGTGACCTGTCAGTCTGTTTGTGACCCCGCCCCTCCCCCGAAGACAGAGAGTCACCATTTTAATGAGTGTTCACTGGAAAACTGCAAATTCCAATTATGGATTAGACGAGTATGGAATTATATTTAGGTCAAAAGTCACACGCAAAAAAAAAAACATAATGCGTGCAAATAATGTCGCGAGAGCAGGTATTCATTCCTCCTGAGTAAATTCAACAACTCGCTTGTGTAGAACTCAGCAGCCGTGCGCACACAAGTGTCTGCAGTGCGCTCGTGCTGCTGCAGGTCTGAACAAACTGACTTTTGACCATTAGGAGCCTGATGTGGTTACTTTGATGGATAGAGTTACACCGTTCCAGCAACATAAGAGCTTTTTAAACCGGATTTGCTAACAATCTGGAGAATAAAGTTTCCAGAATTCAGTAGTTATGGTTATCAGTAGTTATTGTTTTCTGTTGAGTGACCTATTGCATAATACCAACTTTTCAATGTGATTAAAAAAGGTGAAATAAATTTAAGTGTGTATTTGTATAAATATGTATCCCAGTGTTAATGTGCTGGAAAATCTTGAAAATGGACCTTGAGAGTGCTTAAAAAGTTCTTAAATTTGACCCTGGAAAAGGTTTATGAACCCTGAACTACAGTAAAAGTAAAAACTGACTTAAAAATTAAACAATCATTCCATGATTTTACTTGACTACTGCTTGAGACCCTGTAATAACCCTTTAATAAGTGTTTCTATAGGTGTGAAGGTTTCAGTGTGTTTGAAGGCTGTGTGTACTCATGCCTTGCTTTCTTATGGGTGGTTTAATTTTTTGGAATTTAAGTTAGCTGACTGTAACTTGTGGTAATTTGGTCATTTTTTCCCTTCTTATATCATGCTTCCCACTCCCTCCTGTTTTCTCTCTCTGCAGATGATGAAGATCGACCCGATCAGTAGACCCGTCCCTGTGCAGATACCTAACCTCTCCCCTCAGCCACTCCCTGTCTCTCAGCCTCACACTCCACCATCCCGGACCAGCTTCACCGATGGCCTCGTCCCGTCCGAGGATTCCTCGCCATCACCACCGTCGCCTCCTCCTCCACCCCCCGCAGCAAACTTGGTCCATCAGCCTCCACCTGCCTCCTACATTAAGTATAGCACACTGGCTCGCCTGCAGAGCCAGACCCAGTCCAGAACGCAGCAGGTGGGTGCCCCCCCACCCCCACTTCCCAACTACAACACCCTTCCAGCTGCCTACAGCACCTCCCCTCAACTACCACCATCCCCCCCTCCTCCTCCGCCACCCACAGCACCAGCTCCTGGCTCGGCCATGGCAGCTTTGAAATTTGGCCCTCCTAGCCCCTCCACTCTTCCACCACCCCCATTGGAGGAGGAGATGATACAGGAGCCCTCCTACCTCCCACCTCCTCCTCCTCCTGAGAGCCTGGAAGCCAATGGGTTGCCACCTCCTCCACCACCTGCAGAGGCCATCCCCAACTCATGCCCTCAACTCTCCAACCATGGCCTCCAACAGTTCCTGGCGCAGAAGTTTCCCAATATGGTGTATGACTTCAGCCCAGCACCACCTGAAGATAACTCTCCCCCACCTCCTCCTCCACCTCCTGCTGAGCTTTCTCCTCCAGCCTCCCTGCAATTTCTTCGGCCTCTCTCCCCAAACGCACCACCTCCCGCCCCTCCCAAAACCTTTACTGGGGGATTTCCCCCTCAGACTGCTCCTAAACCCTCAGGTCCCTCTTCCCTTCCCATTGCACTCTCACCTATCTCTCCAACACAGCCACAAGTTGGGCATGGGTCATTTAAAAAGCAGCAGAGTTTCTCAACTGGACACTCACCAAATCAGCCACCTCCCACTCTGCCAAAGCAGCACAGTCTCTCCTCCAAAAACCTCGCCATCTCTCCCTCTTCCACCTCCTCTTCTGTCTCCATTGCAGCCGCTACCTCCTCTTTGGTCAAACAGATAGTCAATCAGTTCCCCGGAAACGCTGCCCCTAACTCCAACATGGAGGGATCCAAGGTTGCTGCTCCGCAGTCACCTCCAGCAGTTAAGGCCAAACCAAAGTGGCAGCCCGGAGGTGTTGTGGCTCCACAGTCCCCAGAGTTCCCCCACCTCCTCCCGATGGCTCCTTAGGAGAGTTCCCTCCTCCTCCCTCCTCTTCATCGTCCTCCAAGACGGGTTCACCCATAAAGAAATCGCCTTCCACCTCATCCACAGGATCCTCCAAACGGGGGCCTCCACCTACCCCACAGAGAGCCTCCTCTATCCGGTCTGGTTCATCAGGAGAGACTCAGGAGGAAAGGTCCAAGACAGTGGAGAGCCTGGTCAGCAAATTTGGCCAAACTCCTCAAATGGGCACCTCGTCAAGCTCCTCGTCAGCAACGGGGTCGCCTTCTAAAGACTCTTCCTCACTTCCTGCTCCACTACCCAAACCGGGAAAGCTGAATCTGGCAAACCTGCCGCTGGCGCTTCAGGGACTTCAGACGGGGCAGCACCACCAGCCTGCTGACTTTCCATGCCCTCTGCCCCCACCTCCCCCTTCCCAGCTTCCTCACCTTGATTCATCCCCAGACTACTTCCCACCTCCCCCCAGTGACTCTGAGCTATTCCCTCCTCCTCCCCACCCATCGGATTTCCACCAGCCCCCAAAAGTGGCAGTGGTGAATCCCCAACCTCAGATGCAGTCACACCAACAGCCGGCAACGTCCTCCTTATCTTCGTCGTCATGGAAACAAGGATCGCTGAAAAAGGGGGCAGTCCCTCCTTCAACACTGAACCGGCGGACCAGCAATTCGGCTCAGTATGATAATACAACTTCAATGCCGCTGTCACCACCACCTCTCTCTCAGACCCCACCCCCGTCACTGTCTTCTTACACCTCCTCACCTGTCCCCCCACCTCCCCCAAATCAGTTGCTCCAGGCTCCCTGACACTAAAATCTCACTTCCTTGAAGACCTCAACCGCACCCTTAAGAGGAAGTCTGTGTCCCGCCATGGGTCTCTTACCTCCTCTCATCTCATCTCCTCCTCAAAGATGGAGCCTGTGGGCACCATGGATGACATGGCGCTCCTTCCACCTCCTCCACCTGAGCTCCTGCAGCAACAGCAGCAGCAGGGAGTCCGAGGACACTCTCAGACTTTGTCTCGCCACCACACACGCTCCCAATCCGCCAAACACGCCAACATCTCAGGCTATGCAACGCTGCGGCGAGGCCCGCCTCCTGCTCCACCGAAACGGGACCAAAGCACCAAACTGACCAGTGAGTGGTAGGGAAAAGGAAACTGTGGGCGGAGCTTAAAGAACTGAACTGACCAATTAGGTCTCATTGTTCCTGAAGAGAAAAAAATAATCAATGTCTCTCTTGACTCGTCTGTCTCTCCTCATCCTAAACCATCCACTCTTGGACTCTGAGAAGTAGCAAGTGTCCTACTATTAATTTCAGAATCTGATTGTTAATATTAACCTCATTACTCCTATCATTAACAATACATGTTTAATCCAATAACATAAGTATAAACTATGTACATATATCTGTATACGAGCAAGCCAGAAAAGTCACCTATCAAGCTTTTTTTCATGTCTGTGCAGCTTAGCATTGAAACATAACGAGACAAAGACTTAAGCGGCAACAGAGACCTTTTGCTGCAAAACAACAGGTACTGCATGGAGCCAAGGCAGTGGAAGTGTTACTGATGAAGGGAAGGATGGCACAATGGGATGATGTGTGTGGTATGTTGTGAACTGAGGGGAGAGGGTGGTGGAGGCGGAGAGCCCTTAGAGGGAGATTTGCCATTTATTTTCCAACTGTTTTTGTGTGTGTTTTTATATAAGATTATTTAATACTGGAAAGATATTGTTATAATTATTTTAAGATTTTAAGAAGTGTCTGAAGTGAATGAGTTTGACTAGAGTCTGCCTTCTCAAAAGATCTGGGCTGCCAAAATTAGCACATGGCTAATTCCACTGGGTTTATATTTGGGTCATTTCTAAACCTTTTTTTTTTTTTTTAATTAACCACTTAACATCCACCAAATCACCACCAAACCATTTAGCATTAGATTGCATTTCAGTCACACGTTAAACAAACCTAGTTTGAGAAACTAGAATATGCTATCTTTGAAGTCCCTTGTTCTCTAAACAGATGAGAATTTCACATAAAGGGGCAGATGTGAGGTTAACCTTTGGTCAATCATTGGTGACCTGGTACATGTTTAGAGATCAAAAGCTTCTGGGCTGATTGGGTGGTGATGGCCACAGAGTAAACCCAGTTGGTTAAATCTGTGCTTACTGAACAAATGTTGCATGTCAGATAGACATTCATCCAGGAATGCTGGGAACAGATTATAAGCAAATTAGGACTCAAATTACATCACATAGAAGTATATTTGCACCAGTTGTTTTCTTGTCTTCCCTCTCTAATTTAGATGTCTTGGAAGCCATCAGGATCACTGGTATTATTAGTGTTATTATAAAGAGTCGGGTTTGATTCTCTGAGCTCAGCTTTCGTCCTCTGACATCAAAAAAATTTCCTCACATTTTAATGGCAGACTTGATCATTGCATTGTTTAAACAGAAACTGTCATTAACTCGTTCAGTTAGCAGGTCAGTGATAGCTATTAGGTCTGGGTGGTATTGCATTTTTTTTGTATACTAGCGCACTTTCTCTCTGTACTCCACCCAACAGGTCACAGCAGATGGCTGACCTGCCCTTAATCTTGTTCTGTTGGAGGCTCTTTCCACCTTTAAATACTCTAGGGGGGAAAAGCAGGCACTCTCCTTTAAAGTCCTATAAAGTGATGAGGTCATGAATAGTAATGCACTACATGAAAAAGCCAGTGGTGGAACCACAGACATTATAAATGACAGATGTGGCAGTACCTGTACCTGTATTCTTTTTAATAGCCACCAGATAGTGATAACTATGGTTGCAAAAAGACTTTGGGTCCTATAGAAATCTGTGGCAAATCAGCTTTCTGGCTTCATCTCTGTAAACATTTTCCTGCACAGTTTATGGTTTCAGTTTTTCATTTTGGGTCATATTGAATAAACAACTCCATTTTGTAAATCTTGGTCATATTACATTTATTGGGTATACTTGTAATTGACAAGTCATTAGCCAAAGAGTGTGCAGTTTCACAGTTCTCTCATCAAAACATCAAGATGGCAACAGCTAAAATGCTTATGTGGAGGCTCAGAATGGGCGCAGAGAAGCCAGTGGGTAACGTCGCGGTGGCTCTGCTGTCCGTGGGTGGAGCATTCAGCTGAGCTCAGTGATCTGTGAAACATGGCAAGTACGAGTAGTAAACAAAGTGTAACTAGTGTCATTGATAAACGCAAGCCAGCTAACACAGACAGCTGTGTGCACTGTTAGGCTGTAATAAGTTGTGGCTAAAGAGGCTAACACTGATTATCAGTGGGTTTTCCAGCAGTAATATGTGAAGGAAGTCCGTTGTTCCTAGCTGAAAAACAAAATTCAGATTTAGACTAATGCAGCAGTCTCGAAGTCAGAAAACAACCAGAGTGTAGCTAATGTTTGTAGTACAGCACTAGCAGCCATCTATCCTTCAGTATGTAAGCTGTGTCAGCTCTCTGTACGTGGGCTCACACACAGCTGCTCCTTTTCTGGGTCAAGATTGAGTGGAATTTACAAGATACCATCTATCCCACTTTGAAAGCTGGGGTGGAGGTGCAGATACTATTTTTCATTTGGATGGATGGATTGATTTATGGATGGAGAAAAAAAACCCTGAAAAACATAACATACCTAATTAAATACTGCCCAAGCCTAATAGCACACGAGGAAAAGAAGATTGTTAGTTTGCTAGTTAATAAATGAGTCATGTGTTTGTCAGTCACTTTGTTAGTTGTTGAGGGTGTGTATACACTTGGTGTCTATAGTAATTAAACCCTGCTGGGAACAAGTGCCTGAAAAGCAGCTCAAACTGTTACAAACTGTGTGCTTACATCACACCCTGACATTCTGAAGCCCGGAGCTTTATGATCTATGACGCACTCACTATCATATTCATATGATAATGTAGCCAGAAAAGCCTAATTTGGAAAAACCCAAGGAGAAGCTGATATGACCATCCAAACCAACAGCATGACTAAGAGTAACGCAGCTTTCTATTGGCCATCATTGGAACATGATTTTGAAAATGATGACAACTTCTAGGACAGGTTCAGGTGAAATTAACTCATAGAGCCATTATATACAATTTCACTTTTTTATTTACTTTTGCACCCCTTAGTGGTACATAAAAAAGAGTAGACGGGGCTTCAGTCAACTGCAAGTATTTTGACCCCTGCTAAACAATAATACTGTTCACACTGAGCTATTAAACATTCACGTCTCGCCCTGATTTTAGGTTAATGTTTGGAGTTGTCTGGCAGATTAAGCTGAAACTACTGAAGATTCACTGCAGCATTTCACATTCTTATGTGCTGTCATTTAATGTTGGAGTTGAAACGTGGGGTTTGACAAATGTGTGGTGAATAACGATTTTGTCATGAAAATTATGATGGATATCTTCCAGCACTTTTAGAGCCTGACATGAGCAACGAGCATTCTGTAAAAACACTTAGGTGGTGCTGGAAGGCATTTAAAGAAAGAATGGGTACAACCCATGTCACTCTGTCAGTTAGCTGTCTTAGTTACCTTGTATAAGTCAGTACATGAAATCATACATGAGTGATTCTGTGTTTTAGCAACGTTGTCTTCTGATGCTACTCAGAGGCTTAGAGTAGCCAGCAGGACAATCCCAGCCAGTCCGGTAGTTAGTCTGCTGCTCCATCCTTCCATACTTATAGTTACTGAAACATGGTGTCATTTTTGATAAAGGTTTTCTAAATCCATTTTCTGACCATCATTTTTATATGTATTTTATGTGCAGCTCAAGCTCACTCTGTTTCTACTTCCTGTTTTTATCTCACCTGATAAAAATTGTCTGCATGACATCACCACCAGTGCAGCAGCGCAGATGCCAAAAATGTAATATTACTTCCCCCGTTTGGCAATCATCTCTGCTTCAAGGTTTGTTTGTTTGTTTTTTCCCCCAGTGTGTATTTCTGGTTAGAAAATGGTTTCTGTTCATTTTAACATTAAAAGCATCTGCTTTGTGATATTGTTGAAGGGATTGGAGGGATTCACCTGAGAGAAGTACTTGCCATGCCCACTGCCCTGCAGGAAAGTACTCACTCGGCCCACGTCATGGTGTATTTCAGTGACACTCAAGATACAGTTTGAAACTGATCAATGTCTTGAAAATGTCTTGCTCAAGGACACCCAGCAGAGCACATGGCTGTTTGGTGTCACAACTGCTGTTGCATTTAAAATAAAGAAGAAATGATCAAACTTGTGCACGTTTGAAAGTTTGTACATAGGTGTGGAAACTGCGCGTGTGTGGAGGATGCCTTCACCTCAGCTGCATTTAAGTCCATCACTAATGTGGCTGTTAGAGGGAAAACTGATGCAACAATTTGAACACAGTGATGTGTTTCCTTGGTTTTAAATCATTGTAGATTCCACAGTGATTACAAATCATATTGACATATTCAAGCTCCTGAACTGAGCCACAACAAACAGAGCTTAAAAAGTGCAGTTCTCCTACAGGCCGCTTGAAGCTGGCTCCAAAAACAAGTCAATAAATAACAAACGAAGGTTGAAATTAGATGGCAGTAAAATTTAAATTCACACAACACTACAAGCTGCTCTTGAAAAATACGAAAAGTGAAAACCAACTGTGGCTCCGGCAGAACAGATCATTAATCACAGTAAACAAGCATATTCTGATCAAGGTAACAAAAAGTATCTGTTTTCATTTTTTTATTGACCTCTTCATAGGAGGTGGATCACCGCAGCAGCATGAGGAAACATTACAGAAAAAAATACACTTTCATTTAAGTGTGTTATGATGAAGAGCCATTTAAGTGCTTTTAAGTACTGTACATGCAAGCATAAATCATCAGTTGAGACATAAAAGATAGACATAGCTTCCAGGTATGAAAAGGGAAGCCAATGCAGAAGTATCTAAACCCTGCATTTTATTTTTAAGACCAGCAGGGGGCGACTGATCTGGCTGCAAAAAGACTTCCACTTGTGTGAAGTTCTATGAGAAAATGACCCTTATCTGTCTTTCTCTGTGACCTCAGTAGGTACTTTCCCAGTGCCTTTATGGTTTCAGTTGCTAGAGTCAAGTATTATCAAATAGAATATGTTGTTTATTTTATAAATTATGGTGTTACTAAAGTTAGAAAGGATGATAAACTGGGGGGTGCTCATTGGCTAACGGCCTGTGACAGGAATACAGCACTTATCAGTTGTACAGTCATCATGCCCAGTTTCACAACACCAAGATAGTGACGGTGAAAACGAGGCTTCACAGTAGGACTTCACTAGTTTATGGGTGATATCACAGTGGCTGCATCCATCTTTTATATACAGACTATTAATATGTACATAAATACAAGAAAAGGGTTGTAAGTCTTAGAAGAGCTGGTCAGATGACCAATCTCACTGCCAGTGAGCAGCTGAGGCTGGGGGTCTTGTTCAACTTCTCTTCATCCTGTGGCTTAACAGTATGAGGTCAGTATCTGGGATCCTGCTGGCCCATGCAGGAATGGAAACACACAGAGAAAATACATTGTGATTGTTAATGAAGTCTGACAAAAGTACTTTACCTTCACCCTGTTCACCCCACTTCTAGGTGCTGGTATCTACTTTGTAGATTTCAAGTAGTTGTTAACGTTTGGGCTACACTGGCTTGTGCTCACAATAAAAACAATTTTGGAGCTTCAGCAACTGGAAATCTAAAAATAACATTTGTGTGTATTGTGTGTTAGTGCTTGTGGTGTTTCCATTCTGTTATTATGCGTCTCTAGCAACAGTTACCAATACATTGATCCACTGAGATTCACTGTAGATATAAAGAGCTTTTCTGTCCGTGCGCAGCACCATCACATTCTCCATGCGCAGCCTTCTCATCGCTTTCTCTCCATCTGCAACAAAGATCTGGAGAGTGACAAATATTATCCTGTTTTCCACAGTGAACATATCAAAGTTTGCTTGCAATAGGCTAGCACTGTGTGGTACAGAGCAAACGAATCATAACTTCTGGAGCTGAAAAATGAAGCCTGTGCTAAAAACTGCATTTCCTCTAACGACCACTTAAGGCTCCAAAGGCAAGTCAATCTCCATGGATCCCCAGAACCAAAAGAACATATTTACACAATGGCACAAAAACTGTTTTTAGTTTAATTTCCTCAATGTAGCAACTGTAGGTGGGGTGAAATCTTTTCATATCTCCTTTATTTGGACTTTTTTAAGGATTAAAGACATTGCTGCTTTGATTGACAGCTATCATAGCTGGAGTTGGCCCTCACTGGGGTATTGTCTCAGTTCCTCTTCCTGTTACAGAGCATAGTAGTGTTTTGCGTAGCTGCAACCACTGTTGTTCCAGGGGCCAGAGTAGGTGACATCAAAGGAAATTTGTAAGATAAAGTCTACAAAATAATAGTAAATAGTAAAATAATAATTCAAGTTGGCAGTAATGACACCTGGTTATGTTAATTAGAGGTCAGTAGGAGGTTTTACGAGAAGGCATTACATACACTTTAATTGTTATGCAGATGATACCCAGCTTTATCTATCCATGAAGCCAGATGGCACATACCAGTTAGTTAAACTGCAGGAATGTCTTAAAGACATAAAAGCCTGGATGACCTCTAATTTCCTGCTTCTAAATTCAGAGAAAACTGAAGTTCTTGTGCTTGGCCCCACAAATCTTAGATGCATGGTGTCAAACCAGATACTTACTCGGGATGGCATTACTTTGGCCTCCAGTAACACTGTGAGAAATCTTGAGTCATTTTTGACCAGGATATGTCCTTCAATGCACATATTAAGCAAATATGTAGGACTTCTTTTTTGCATTTGTGCAATATTTCTAAAATTAGAAACATCCTGTCTCACAGTGATGCTGAAAAGCTAGCTCATGCATTTATTACTATTGCAATTCATTATTATCAAGATTGTCCTAAAAGCTCCATGAAAATGGACTAGCTCTTATATTGCTCTTTTCTACTCTAGTTGAGCACTCAAAGCACAACACATTTGCATTCACTCAAGCACTGTTTTCTATAGTGCCTTCTATCTAACATTCACACACATTCATTGCATCAGAGAGCAACTTGGGGTTGAGTATCTTGCCCAAGGATACACACAAAGACTGGAGTAGCCAGGAATCTAACCACTAACCTTCCGATTAGTAGATGACCTGCTCTACCATTTGAGCCACATTCAGCTGTGACTGATTGCTAGGGAAAGGAAATGGTTGAAAAGCCTTCAGCTGATACAAAATGCTGCAGCAAGAGTACGGACAGCCAGTGAAGAGAAGCCAATATGGGAGATATGCTCTCTCAAGAGAGAGCATATCTCTCCAATATTCCCTGTTAAATCCAGGTTTAAAATTAACCGTATCACCCCATCACTGCTGGCTTACTTATGTTTTACTCTGTTTATGCCCCACTCTGCGTTTAATCATTAGTTCCTATTAGTTCTGGTCCTGTCTCTCTCCCTCACCACCAACTGTTCACAGCAGATGACTGCCCCTCCCCAAGCCTGGTTGGAGGTTTCGTCCTGTTAAAAGGGAATTTTTCCTTCCCACTGTCTCCAAGTGCTTGCTCATAGGGGGTCATCTTATTGTTGTTTTCTCTGTATTATTGTATGGTCTTTACCTTACAATATAAAGTACCTTGTGACGAATGTTGTTGTGATTTGGTGCTGCATAAATAAGAACATGTTTTTAAAAGAACAAAACAAGCAGCTGTGAGAAATTTTCTGGCAGCCCAGTCTTCTGATTCATGCTCATCACTTGTATAGCTACTGACTATTTTTAGTTTGAAGACTGTGTGGGTTCCTGAGTTCTACCAACTTTCTCACTAGCAAGTATGTCTTTATGTCCTGTATGCTGTTGCTTGCCCTTTCTGTCCCTTTTGATTTTGTGCAGTGGACAACCAAATAACTTTGCTCTCAAGAGAAAATAAACTTCATCAAATCTAGTCCAAAGCAATCCTACAAATAAAAACAACTATTATTGATTCTTAACACAAGTTGTATCTAACTATTATTGACCAACATTAATACGGAATAAAATGTGTGTTGCACTGACCATGTGGACTCTGTCCAACAGTCGTTGTGGAGTCTGAACCTGTGAACAGTTGCATGTGGTTGCAGGACCTGGGTTTCCTGGGTCTCCCTGCATTCCTGGTAGGATATACACTAAGAAAACAGAAAGTATTATCAGTTTAACAGGATTGCTGTTTCTGCTCATAATTTTATATTTCAAGATGTTTCAACAAAGCCACCAGGTAAACTGAAGCTTTATCTACTCTGCATATGATGTTCCTGATTGAGGCTGTTCAGTGTCTTAGTCTGTGGCTTGACTATAAGTAAGCAGTGTGAACTCAAGTGTTCACACTGCATGTTACTTATAATTTCTTCACAGATAAAATTATAACCATCTTAGAGAGAGAGAGTCAAATAAATGTGGTATATAATTATACATCTGTGACTAATCTTTCTGAGTTTGCTTCAGTTGTTACTTCAGTTGAAGTCCTATCACTAATATCACTTTGATCTTAAATATGATCAGTCTATGTCTATTAATGGGCTACATACCACAGGCCTTTAAGGTGGCACTAATTAAACTTAAAACTCCCCTCAATCGGTCATGGCCAATGACTGCTCCTCCCTGAGCCTGGTTCTGCCGGAGGGTTCCTGTTAAAATGGAGTCTTTCCTTCCCACTGTCACCAAGTGCTTGCTCATAGGCGGTCATCTGATTTTTGTTTTTTTTCTGCATTCTTGTACTTACCTTAAAATATAAAGTGCCTTGAGGAGCCATATAAATAAAACTGAATTGACTTTAACTAAACGGAAATTATCACTTACCCACTTGATTGCGATTTATTACACATTAATGAAAAAAGACTTTGTCTTTATATACTGAACTGATTATCTCTTCTGGAGAGGATTACCCATCCATGCATCCATCATCCATCCATCTATCCATCCATCCATCCATCTATTTTCTTCCGCTTATCCGGGGCCGGGTCGCAGGGGCAGCACCCCAAGCAGAGAAGCCCAGATTTCCCAGCCACCTCCACCAGCTCATCTGGAGGGACCTCAAGGCATTCCCAGGCCAGCCAAGAGATATAATCTCTCCAGTGTGTCCTGGGTCTACCTGGGGCCTCCACATGGGTAGAAAATGCCCAGAACACCTCACTCAAGAGGCGCCCAGAAGACATCCTAGTCAGATGCCCGAGCCACCTCACCTAGCTCCTTCCGATGTGGAGGAGCAGCAGCTCTACTTTGAGCCCCTCCCGAATGGCTGCACTCCTCACCCTATCTGTAAGAGAGAGGCCAGCCACCTTTTGAAGGAAGCTCATTTCTGTCACGGCAGCGGCAGAAAGGATTATTCCAGGTTATTCAAACCTGGAGAATGCACCGTTAAATTGGCTATTGTGACTTTTTTTAGGTTTTGCAAACTTCTGGAAAAACATGTCGCACAAAACAGTACATATTGACCAAAATCAAACATCCATCATGTCTCAGGGTTTATACATGCTTCATGGGACACATTTTTATCTGCCTATGTCTGTTCCAGTGTAGGGATGTAGATGGGAGAACTATCATTCATGTAAATGATCACTTGATCTATCGAATTGTTTCATGCATGCCTGATGCAGTCACTCTCTCTTAAACATCCAAAACTTCTTGAACAGGTCTCCTCTGAAAATCTGATTTCTCTGGTGAAATTTAAATAAACTTAACAAACCTTTTTCTTCTACACCAGAGGTCCAAAAACTGCCATCACAAACCTTGTCCAGGTAGTCCAGGTTCTCCAGTCAGACCATGAAGCCCTGTAAGACCAGGATGTCCCTGAAGCCCTGTAGGCCCACAAGATCCCTTCAGCCCCTGCACACAGTGATCAGTCCATTCATTTGGTTTGCACACAGTAGACAAACTGAGATACCAACCTCATACTACAGCTATGTCTGAGTTCTTGTTTAGGCCTGATCCAAGCAGCTACAGTAGCACTCCTGTTTTGGGTGGCATGGTAATAAGCATCCCACCAAGCACTAAACATCCACGGACAGTGAAAGGTAAGAAGTTGTCTTTTCACATCATCATTTATAAAAACAAATTTTTGTATACAGTACCAGTCAAAAGTTTGGACACGTGTTTGATGGAAATGAAAATTATTAACCTACAGAGGCATGAATTCAAAGACACCCCAAAAATCTAAGTAAAAGGTGATGCAGCAGGTCAGTCCATTGGGCTGACATTTTGTTGCAGCAACTCAAAATGGTACCCAGTAGTTTGTGTGGCCCCCACGTGCTTGTACTCGTGCCTGACAACATTGGGGCATGCTCCTCCCTTTTTGGAAGGAAATTCTGGGGATTTCAGTGATACTAGAGTATAATTGAGTTCCAACAGTCTGAGGTACAACCTGGCAGCATCAGATGACCTGAAACATAATGTCCCAGAGGTACTCTATTGGATTTAACCATCACCCCAGTAAGGAGTATCAATTCCTTCATCCTCCAGGAACTGCCTGCATACTCTTGCCACGTGTGGTCAGACAACAGGCAACCCAGGACCCACTGTACCAGCGTAAGCTCTGCTCATCATCACTGACCCTAGCCATGGATAGGGTCAGTGATCATCATCACTGACCCTAGCCATGGATACATTTCCCCAGACCATCACTGACCCACCACCAAACCAGTCATGCTGAATGATTTTACAGGAAACATAACATTCTCCACAGCTTCTCAAAACCCTTTCACATCTGTCACGTGTGCTCAGGGGGAACCTGCTCTCATCAGTGAAAAGCACAGGGCGCCAGTGGTGCACCTGCCCATTCTGGTATTTCATGGCAAGTGCCAGTCGGGCTCCACAGTGCTGGGTGGTGAGCATAGGGCCCACTAGAGGACATCGAGCCCTCAGGCCACCTTCATGAAGTCTGTTTCTGATTGTTTGGTTTGAGACATTCACACCAGTGGCTGCTGGAGGTCATTTTGTAGCTCTGGCAGTGCTCATCCTGTTCCTCCTTACACAAAGTGAAAGGTAAATGGACTAGTTCTTACATAGCGCTTTTCCACTCTGTCTGAGCACTCAAAGTGCTTATACAACACATTTACATTTACCCATTCACACCCATTCATACAAATACTTCCACGAGTAAGTAAGCTAAGTGCTTTTATTGTCTAACATTCACACACATTCATACTCCAACACTTGCGTCGGAGAGCAACTTGGGGTTCAGTATCTTGCCCAAGGATACTTTGGCATGCAGCCCGGGGCAGCCAGGAATCAAACCGCTGACCTTTTGATCAGTAGGTGACCTGCTCTACCTCCTGAGTTACAACCACCCAGACAGAAGCAGATACAGTCCTGCTGATGGCTTAAGGACCTTCTGCAGCCCTGTCCAGCTCTCCCAGAGTAACTGCCTGTCTCCTCCGTGCTCTTGAGACTGTGCTGGGAAACACAGCACAGTTGTGCAGCCTCTGTAGGGTCCAGGTATCACCTTATGCTACCAGCAGTGACACTGACCTTAGCCAAATGCTGAGAAAAAAAGCAGTCAGAAAAGATGAGGAGGGAAAACTGTCAGTGTCCTCCACCTTTAAAACCATTCCTGTTTTGAGGTCGTCTCATTGTTCCCCCTCTAGTGCACCTGTTGTTAAGTTAATTAATACAAAAGCAGCTGAAACTGATTAACAACCCCCTCTGCTACTTAACTGACCAGATCAATATCCCAGCAGTTTGACTGACTTCATGCTGTACTCGAATTAAAAAGTGTTCCTTTAATTTCATTTCATGTATAAGCCTATGTTTAAAATTCATCTTAATGGTACATGTCAAAGGTTAAAATATGGCTTAAATTTGGTTCAAAAGTGAAAGTTTAGTAGATGTAAGCATCACAGCTAGCTTTTGTTTCAGCAGCCATATCTTTAAACAAAAACTCATGATTGTAATGGAAACAATATGACACACACATGTTGTGTCTCATACTTATGGCTCCAGCATTGCCAACAAATGCTGTAAAACATCAGACTACCACTACACTACATGGGCAAAAGTACTGGGCCACATACACATTAAACCTACAGGAGCTGCTCAGCCATGGAAACCCATCCCGTGAAGCTCCTGGCACATAGTTTTGTGCTGATGTTTATGCCAGAGAAGGTTTGAAACTGTAGTTACAGAGTCAGCAGCACATTGGCAACTTTTATGCATAGTGTACCTAAGCACTCAGCAACCCTGATGTGCATCCTTACATAGTCTACCACTTCATGGCTGAGCTTCTGTGGTTAAATGCTTCTGCTTTGCAATAATGCCACTTAGAGTTGATTGTGGAATTTCTGGGAGGGAAGACGTTTCAGGAATTTGCTTTTTGCTATGGTGGCATCCAGTTACAGTATCATGCTTGAATTCAGTGAGCTCTTGATTTTATACATTTGGGACTGAAAAGACCTGAATTCACAGACTAAGAGGTGTGGGCCAGTATTTTTGTCCATGCACTGCATGTGTATATATAAATAGTAGTTTAGGGATGTGATTGTTAACTCTAACAGCTGCAGTAACCCCTTCAGTATTCCTCCATGCACATACTCCATGTTTCCATCCATTCTATGTGCCTACCATGCTCCCCCTGCCCCCAGGCTTTCCTCTGGGTCCCTCCTTCCCCCTCTTCCCGGAGTCGCCCCATTGGCCTGGGTCGCCCTGCAGCAGAACAACAGAATGGCTTTAACATCTACTGCACTACCAGTGATTTTCTACAGCATTTCATCAAATGTGTCTCAGCCAGTTCTTCACCTTCTCTCCTGGCATTCCAGGGATGCCGCGCTCCCCCTACAGAGACGCACAGGCTGATCAGTCAATGCAGTCATGTAATGTCAAGCAGCATTCACTTGTTTTATGATTTCCTCACCTTCTCTCCCCCGAGGCCTCTCTTTCCTTTGACACCTTTATCACCCTAAATCACAGAAACAGCAACTGTCACATGAATAGTTGCAATGTATAAATCTGTGTATGAAAGTTTAAAAAAATTCACTTACACTAAGTCCCTTATGCCCCTTACTGCCCTACAACACACAAGGGTAGCATCAGTAGTTAATAGTACTTATTTAAAAAAAGAAAAACAAACATGACATGCTTCATCTAAATATCTCCAGGATCACAAGTCCTTCCAAGCAGTGGGGCAATGTTGCAAACTCACATATTACTCTATATACTGTACTGCCTCCATTTAACCATATTCGACATTTTTATCTTGCACATGTACACATTTAAAGAAAATTGTTTCATATTTGAATGTAAGTGGAGCTTCTTTTTTAAATATGACTGACAAGTATAAATGCATTGGGTCACTGGTAAATATAGCATATAGCTTTAATTTCTGTCATGACTCCTTCAGTCACTGTGTGTCCATCACTTTTTATAGTTATATATTAACTGTAATATTAATTTTCTGACATTTCCTACCTAAAAAGTTTATGTGAGCAGAAGATGATTTTTTTTTCCCACTAAAATTCCTGCATCATGGACCGAATGGGTTGTGGGGTGTAAATAACAACCTACATGTGGTGGGGACTAATGTATCCATGCAGCACAAATGTTTTAATCTGCCTCAGGTAGACAGTATATGGCTAATGGCTGAGTTCGCCATGTAATATCATGGTCATATATATATATATATATATATATATATATATATATATATATATATATATATGCAGGCTTTCATGTACCTTTATCATCCCAGGAGTTCCTATGTCTCCATACAGGCCCCTCCAGCCTCTGTCACCCTTCTCTCCCTGTGGAATATTGACTCATATCAGCTCATATTCTAACGGTGTAAAGTCTCAGAATTATGTAAATAAATGCATCGACTGATTATTTTACCACATCTAATAAGAATGGCAGTGAAAGGGAACTCTAAATGCTGATGACCTGGCAGGATTACTCAAAAGAAGTGATTTGGTGCCAAATAAATAAATTTGAAGTTAATAATTCCATATGAATATTCACAAAGTGACATTTGTGTGCCAGGAGGCGCTCAGAAGAACATGTCTACTTAGAAGTGCCCCCTTCATTTACACTTTTTCACCATTATTTCAATTCTCTATTTCAATTGTCTGTTTGTTCTGCTTATCCATAACTTTTAAACTCAGAATATTTCTCCTCAGATCCATTCAGTTCATAAATTAAACAGTAATTCCTGTTTTTATCAGATCAGAGCTAGTTTTTCCTGGTTACCATGCAATCAGTGGAATCACTGTATTAGTGTGTGTCAGCTGAAGATGGTTTATGGGCTGGACAGACTTTGTATAACCTTTTGACCTGGGTGTCCCATGGCTCCTTGCATTCCACGTTCTCCCTCTGGACCAATCACACCAGGCTGACCCTAAAACACACACACAGCACTTTAACATGACTTTTGCTCTTATCAAGTCTTACATCAAATATTTATCTGTCTGAGATGAAAATATAGTGTAATTGTCCTACACTGTACCTTTGGTCCTCTGGGTCCCCTACAGCCCTGTAACAGAAACACCATGATTGTAAGTGGAAGGCGTACAATTTTATTTAATTTTTTTTATTTTTTTATTTTTTTTTTAACAAAAAGAAGGTCCTGCATACTTTTTCTCCTTTATGTCCTCTGATGTGTTCTGTTACATCAACCTGGAGAGTTAAAGGCAAATTAGAAAGAATTAGTGCGCAGTGTTAAATCATGCTTCAGTTTTCACACTGAGTTTAATCAAACTTCAAAGGCAGGATTTTAAATGTTCATTCCCAAAGAAACTCTGTGTGTGTGTGTGTGTGTGTGTGTGTGTGTGTGTGTGTGTGTGTGTGTGTGTGTGTGTGAGACAGAGAGGAGAGGAGTCATCACCATTAACTCTGCTTTCCGCTGGATTGGAGGGAACAAAGGTGGTGGGAGAGGGGGAGGAATGAAGACTTCACATTTCCACACTGATCGCCTGCTGCCTCTGCTGGCTGGGAATCCTGCACGGGCAGAAGACAGCACTGTTACAAAGATCATGTAAACACTATCTGCCCTGTGCACTCTGATTAAGGACGGCGCTCAGCCTATCAGGTCTACAGTCCTGAAGGCTTAATCACAACAAGTAAAAAGACTTGACAAAGAAAAGTTTGAGAATCACTGAGAAACATTCTCATATTTTTGACACCAAAGGTTCAAAACGCCTGGTTGCTCAGTGAGAGTGGATTTTGTCACACTGACTGACATACAGTTAGGTCCATAAGTATTTGTTTGTTTTTGTAATTTTGCATCTGGACACCACAGCAGTGGGTTTTAAACCACTAAAAAAAAATACGTGAAGGCCAGACTTTCAGTTTTAAGTCAAGGGGTTTAACAAAAATATTGCAGGAACTGTTCAGGACTTACAGCCATTTTTATTCAGAGGCTCAAAGGTAACTTGGGCACTTGCTGATGTGATGGAGGTCGGGTGAAAGGAAAGCAAAGCCAGGAACATTGAAGGTGGATTCAAGCTATTCTATCATGGTGAAGACAGGAACAGAAATGGAGTAGGCTAATCTTGAAGGAAGAGAGTGTGAATAGTGTTGTGGAGGTGAAGAGAATGTCAGCCAGGATCAGTAGTTTGAAGTTGGAAATCAAAGGGGTGATGCTTAATGCTGTCAGTGCGCTTGTCCCACAGGTTGGATGTCAGAAGAGAAAGAGGAATTCTGGAGCAAGATGGTGTCCTTGGGGGTGGGGGGGGGATTAGTCCACACTTCAGTGGACATGTAGGTGAATGGGGTAATATGGAGATGTTGGTGTTGAGGAGAGAAATGCAGAAGGACAGATGGTGGTGGATTTTGTGAAAAGGATGGAAATGTCCTCCATGGATGGAGTACTTTTGAGGATCTGATGAATGTAGAAAATGAGAGCGAAAGAAGGATGGATCAAGGATAGTCATTGAATCAGGAAGTGCAGAGGATTAGTAAGGAAGACGTGAGGGCAGCTATGAAGAGGAAGAAGAGAGGAAAGGCAGTTGATCTGGATGACATGCCTGTGGAGGCATGGAGATATGAACTTTTTGGTTGGAGAGTGAGAGGTTGCCTGAAGAATGATTATGGACTCTTGTTGCACTTACTTGTTGTAATAGAAGAAGCGGCTGACGGGAGGCCGCTGAGCAATGCAGTCCATCCTAGGATCAGCTGAGTCAGCATCTCAACTCTTCCTGCAACAAGTCATGACCACTATAAGAAAAAATTAAATCACTATTTCCATCAGGAATAATTTTTACATGAAAAGGAAACCGCCACTCCTCTTTCTCTTCCATGTGGAAAACTTGAGGTGTGGAGAGCAGCAGAAAGACCTGTGACACCATCAGTGGTGTTTGATATGACACGGATTAAGTCGGAAACAGCAGGAAAGAAGGAGCTCGGCTTGGGGGGGGGGTGCAAAGCTGCTTGAAGATATTCTGCAACTTTAGGCAATGGATCTGAGATCAGATATCATGAATATTTGCATGTATAATTAGCAAGTTGACTTATTAGGCAACAGTCTAATTTCATTTAATATAACTCAATTCAACACTTGTACTCAAATGATTGTGCCTTACGTCAGATTTGTCATTAGGTACAGGTGCACCCGTGTCTGGTCTGTGCAATGAAGAGACACATCAGACAGATTTCGAACTTGTTCCATGCAAGCTTTAAAAATGAACCTTCATCGCACAGTGCAGCTTGCGCTGCAAAACACAGATTATAAATCTGTTATTCAAACTTCAAACTTCCAGTGAAATAATCTCACAGACTCCCAAAGTCACTCCACTGTTTAGAAACCCATAAAATAATGGGGAGGAACTTTTCTCCTAGTTCATAGTTCAGGCATTCACAGCATTATAATCAGTGTAGTGTGTCTTACCTCAGTGCTGTTTCCTCCTCTGTGCCTGGGAAAGCTCTTGTCCTGTACCGGAGATGTCTGTTGGAACTGCGTCTCTTCCTGGTCATGGTCCAGCAGAACTGCAGCCCAATCTGCTATGCTTGCACGCTGAGTCCGGCTTAATCTCAATCAACTGTGAAAATGCAATGCAGCCTCTGGCACCGCTTCACAGAAATAATCAGATAATTACATTTACACTGAGCCAAAGAGAAGCCTGCTGATCAGGCCGCGTACTGTGGAGGATGAAACTGTGAAGGGAGTCTGTGGCACCTTCTGTCATAATGTATTATATCACCATTAATGTATTTCCATTTGCAGTTTCAGCCAAGTTCCTTCAAATGATTAGAAGGCTTTATTTTTATGACATTTGCGCTGAATGGGCTGAAAAAGTAAAATGGTTTGTTTAAAACTGACACATTAGGCAACAGCAGAAAGGTTTGCGCTTTCTGACCTTCAGATGTTTGATTTCTTTCCTATATTTTAGGCATCCACGGGCAAAAAGAAAAATCCCACTCCTGTTCCTCCTCTGTGCTCTTTTTTCAAGCTTTAGAAAATCTGATCTGTGACGGGAAACTAGCCAATCACAGCTCTTTTGAGACCAGAGGAGTTAATGAGTATAAAGTAGTAAAAAACAAACACAAACTATAAAACCATTGCTGTCTGGACTCTTTGTTTTGAAGCTTTAATGTTAGTTTTTTGGCAACCACCATGTTAGCTTTTTGGAGCCATAAGTAACCATATTTGGGCAAGAGGGTGGAGCATTCAATAAGTGGCACAGATATCTGCTTATTCTTGCAATATAACAGACCAATAAAGTACTTGAATTTCACTCATGAAAACTGGTCTGTACCACACAGCAAGTCATGTTATTTGTCAGGTAACTGTATCAAACACAGTGAAGTCCAGTTGGATTCAAATTAGTGGAGGTGAGTCTTCGTAGACACTGACTGCAGCTGCCTGTGTCAGCACATCTGTTAATGAAGCAGCCACAACCTTAACTCCAAATGAGCAGAGTATAAAACATTGTGCAGCTGTTATAAAGATGAAAACTCTCCATAGTAGCCAAAACCAATTTATACACCAAGCTTTAAACATGTTTTTTTTTTAAAGCTATTAAGTCAAATTTTAACTTTGGAGTTTGGAGCCAGCTTCAAGTGGCCAGAATAATTATGATGCTGACATCAGTATTCAGCCCTAAATAATCATTTCATCATTATATTTTTATTACTATCAGTATAGTGAATGTACATCAGTTTCTGAGATAAACATTTTTCCACCACAGAAGGTAAATTTATACAGGGTACACTATGGGCTGTAGGCTGAACACGCACATCCAATATTAAAAGGGTGCAGGAACAAAAACAGTCACGTGTGGGCATGTGAGTACAAATGCAAAATCTTAATACAGATTGATCCTAAAAACAAAAAGGGAAAGTAAAGGCAATTGTTAAATAGACAATACATCCTAGATCATGGAACAAAAATACAAAATTGTGGACTGCAAATTGTAATACATTTTGTTCCAGGAGCGCTCCGGTGTACACTATGGGCTGCCCAGACCTGCTCAACAATTCAAGCTAAGCAAGCTAACAGGAAACAAAGCCAACCTAATGTGCCATAAACACAAAATAATTTTTCACTCAATAAATCTGGAGAAGCAAAGATAGCGATGCTCATCAGTTTAGGTTGGCAGTTAATTCTATGCTGGATTTGTGGGGTTTGATCCCGTGTGAATCCATGTATGGAGCACATACACCTGTCACAGGTTGACAGGAGGGTTGGCTGTCCTTTATAACATCCTCCTTCACTCCTTTCTAGATTTCTGGCTACTACAGCTTTAATTCATGGCAGTGACCTAAATTATCTGCAGGGTTTTTCAGTGCACTGTGACAGGGGCAACAGAAGCACTCCTATACAATCTGCAAAATTATGACACTTTGAAAGTGACAGGGGACCATTTGTACATGGGGCGGAGAGAAGTGCTTGCAAATAATTCATGTAAAGGGGCCTGAGTGATGGTGCCAGTCTGAGCTGGTTGGACACATTTTTCCATTTCCAGCCAAGGATGACATCAAAAACACAGCACGAAGTGAAGTGGAAGAAAATGGATGCAAACTAATTCCACATATATTAACAAAATTCAGTTCCAATGTGATCTCTGTGCACGACTTAAAAGCTGTGAAATAACAGACTCAGTTTTCCTCGCCTCCTATTAATCAAGAATAACTGCTCATCCTGAGATTCAGGCAACAATCAACATTTATGATCCCATAGTAAAAGCACACGTGAAATCAGACAGTGGGCAAAACAAGCACTTTCAGTACATTTATTTCAAGTATATCTGGATGCTCCTTTTATTCAAACAGGTGTTTGAGTGCAGGGCTTTGACTTGCTCCTACAAGTGAACATACGTGCAGATCCAATCTCCAATCTCATTGTACATCCTGTATAATGACAATAAAGGCATTCTAGTCTATTCTATAAATCTTTGCTGTCACCAGCAGAGAAAGCAGCGTGGAAGACTCGTTCAGAAAACTGTAAAAATGAACAAAGTATCTGTGTACTTGAAATTCAGACCTGTTTAATGAAGCCTTTAATAAATGATCATATTCAGTTCTTTTATTTAAGCATTTAAAATCACAAAGAATGACGTGCTGAATGTTTACTCAATAAAAACAGGATGTTTAAGGAAGAGACAAAAAGACAAAGAAACTCTGAAATACTACAAATTATCACAGCACAGAGGAACTAACCTCCTGAGAAACGGCACATGATGACTAAGAGAAGCATATTTACAAAGCATGAAGGTTCAGCTGCATGTGGGGAAAACTTTATATTTGTCCATCAGTCCTTTAAGACACAACGTGCAGGGGAAAGTTGAAAGACAAAGCACAGAGTCAGCAGCTATTAAAAATCCCCACCGTGCAATTGTGCTTCCCTTTAAGTGTTTCTTAAATCCATAAACTTGATCTCAAGATAAGCATGAGTGATGTCAAATGTCCTGCTAAAAAGTTCTTCAAGCAAGAAGGAAAAACTAACAAAACAAAACAAAAAAAAGGCATAGTACATTAAAACCTTAAAATCTTCCTTTGTACAGTGAACCAGGACCATCTAAGTTTGCAAAAATTTGGAAAGAAACAAAAAAAATGTATCCTTTGTTGTCATCAAAGATACAGCAGGCTGATGCTTCAGTGTTTGCAGTCTGTCTGGCAAAGGCGAGTCTGCAGCTCCGCCACCACACGACTCATCATGCCTCCCAATTGATCGTGCATGTCAACGAGCTGCTGTGGAGAGCAGACTCTCAGTTCTTGTGGTGTCATCCTGCAGGATAGGGCCTCCACCTCTGATGGCAGACCGTCAGGGGGCAGCTGGCCTTCAAGCTTCTGATCTCCATCTGGCACCTCAGGTGTGTGATTCCTGGAGGCGTCCTGCTCAGGTCTCCCATCTACACACACAGGCTCGTCCACCAGCTCTGTCGCTATAAACACAACGAGGTCTTTTATTTACATAATTCAACATAGATCAACACCTATAAAGAGGAGACTGTTAGCCTGGCATCACCCTAGTGCCCAGGCCTTAAATTTATGGCTCGTCACAGATTTAATACACAGTTATTACATACCCAGTGAGTCACCTGAGGGTTTATTCTCCTCCTCAGGGTTCTGAGGAGCACTTGTCTCTTCAAGTTCAGAGGTCATCATTTCAGTTTCATCAAAACTCTTCAATTCATCCCCGCCCCGTCCTTTACGCTAGAAGACGACAGTTAGATGTCAGGTACATATGGAAAAGCTGCAGTAACATTCATGTTTGTGCTGTGTAACGTTAATCTACTGGGGTACCTGTTGTTCATAGAGCTTGAGTGCTTTTTTCACATTGGAGATCTTCGGGGAGCGAACTGGCAGAGTCTTGATTTCACTGGGAGTCAGAGCACTGAGATCACCCACTGTTTTAATGTTTCTGGCACGAACGAGCTGCCCAAAGCCACGAGACCTATGAGAAGGATTGCCCAGTAATAAAGATGCATTACTTCACACAGATTAACAGAATAAATATTCGACCCCCGGTGATCTCTGTGCTGTCCTCACCACATGTTAGAGGATATCTGAGGTAGCACAGCTTCCACAGGTGCAGAGCAGCCAACCAGGGCGGGATAGATGCAGTCTTTGGAGACAGGCCGAGGTTCTTGGCCCATTTCAGAAATCTATGGAAAAGGTTTCATGTACCATTAGGATGATGATAGCTATGTGAAGCTGGAAACATCAAGATATTAATGCTATACTGACTGGAATTCTGAGCCTATGCTGGTGCTTTCTGGTTGTGATTTATTCCCATCTTTGTGGTAGGAGTAACAAAAAAATATCCAAAGCCATAAGTGAACTCTCCTAAATCAAATTTACTGAACTGGATACAGTTTAGATATATCCCAGACAAAAGAATTACAAAACACACACACACACATGCGTGAGGATGGGTGCTAAACCCTAGTGTTAAACGGGCCCCGGGGCTAAATTATTAATGATCAGCGTATCAATAATCTCCAACACTAACAACAGTGCTTTTAGTACTGGAAAAATTAAGAAATTAAATGTATTATTGGTACATAGGTCGTGTTTGTAAATGAGAACTAGTTATCAAACATTTTTACCTGGTAAAATAAAGGTTTTAAAAACAATAAAAAAATAAATAAAAATAACATAGGGGTGGCTGTGGCTCAGGAGGTAGAGCAGGTCATCTACTAACTGGAATGTTGATGGTTCGATTCTTGGTTCCTACAGTCTGCATGCCAAAGTATTCTTAGCAAGATACTGAACCCCAAGATGCTCTTTGATGCAACCGTCAGAGTGTGAATGTCATAGTAAGCACTTAGCTGGAGAGGGAAGTGCTTGTATGAATGGGTAAATGCAAACGTGATGTAGAAAGTGCTTTGAGTGCTCAGCTAGAGCAGAAAAGTGCTGTATAAGAACTAGTCCATTTACATAAAAGTTAGTTTACTTTTTTCTGACCATCTCCGTTACTGACTAATTAATCTATGATGCATTTTCACGTTCCCTGTCCAGGAGAGTTCATGTGAGGGGTGGTGACTGGGGCAGCACTCTCACACACTCTCACAGATTCTGGTCTTAAAGGATGGCAGAGAAAATTACACAATGAAAAGTGTGATTGCACTTTGCTAGAATCATCAGGGCTGATAGTACATACAAGCACTCTGTCAAAACATTTAGCTCAAGTTCATCTCATCAGACGGACCAATGCAGTTTTGACTGCCTCGCTCGTAGGTCATCAACACTTCAATAATAATAATACATGTAGCTACATGTACAGCTGCAATTAAGCCAAAAAAATATATAAAATAAATGTAGAAGTCAGGATAACATTACAGCAGACATTTTATTACCTACCACAAAACTATTTTGCCCAAATTTGGAGGCCTTGGCCTAAACTTTCATCCAAATACTTTTAGTCATCCCTGGGTTAGTAAAGATATAAACCATATTCCAGCAGAAATATGCTTGAATATTAAACAATACTCATTAAGTTAAGCAATTTTAAGCATGCTGTAAGAGATTAATATTCTGTGATTATCTTTAACATTTCTACAAATACTGTAACTTCATCCTAGAACAGACAAAATTTCCTGCACTCCTGTACAACGGTGTATACCACATAATGTCTTTATAATAATAAACCAGATGTAATGCATACTTACAAGGTACTCACATCATAATAAACTCATGTGTGTAAATTAATATTACTACATAATCTGCTGATATCAATACATTATGTATAACATCACTATAACTATAAGGGAGCCTTGTTGTTTACATTTGAGAAATATTGCTGAGCAGTAGGTATGGCTTTAATATTGCTCAGTGAGTCATAGTCTGTACTATTTTTAGCCATGAATCATCCCTGACCAACATGTTAGCCAATCAGAAGGTGACATCACAGGCTAATCAATAAGGCAGCAGCCTGTAACTGATGTTGCTATAGACATACTGGCTAAGCACATTATTAGACTAAGCCAGTCAAGCATAATAAAGAGGCTGCATATCATTAGCATATATGATCATAGCAGTAGCAGCTGTTTACTCTCCACTTCAGATGGACTGGAAAGGCAAAACCTTACGGACAGACTCCCGGATGGACGGTATGATCAGAATATCCTCCTGACTTATTTTGTGTGGGAAAATAAGGCAAAACTGTGCGTGGCAGCTTATTGGTGAGAAATGTGTGCATACCAGGCATTTCTTGGAGCTCTTGTAACCTGGACTGTGCAAATTTCTGGGACTCAGTATCACCAAGCCCTTTGTTGGAGTAGTGATATGCTGAAAGAAGCAGAAGATTGTCATGGTTTGTGTGGATCAGAAATATCAGGATTATAAACAATGCTGATCATCAATACCTTTGGTTGTGGGATACTGGTAACTCTGGACCTTCTAGGCGAGCTGGTTCTGATGGCTGGGCTGCGACGATCAATGTCGTCTGCAGTTTCCTGCTGCTGGATTGGATTAGCAAAAGAGACACGCCTGGACTGCAAAATTAAAAAAAAAAAAAAAAAAAATGTAAAAATGTTTCAAGTAAATGTTCATTGGAAATCCATTTTACCCAAGTGCGTTTATCACTAACTTTGACAAGAGGTGAGGGAGTGTCCACTTCCAGTGGTCTTTTCTGGCCCTTCTTAAGAATACTGGTAGAGGGTGAAGCAGAAGGAGACCAGGTCCCTCTGGTCCTGCCACTGTTGGGGCTATGCCCAACATCTGGAGCCATTACAGCCTCCAGGTCCTTCTGTTTCACTGGAGAATCCTGAAAATCACCTTTGCTTGTATGTTCTGAGAACAACGAAGTGCTGCAAAGATAAGTCAAAGCATCAGTGCTGGCAGTATTCTGTTCTTCCTCTGTGATCTCACCATCTTTTTTACTCTCCAGTAGAGGTGTGGTCTCTTCCTCAGCACTGTCCTCTGAATGCTGGTTTGAAGCAGCATGCTGCTCCTCCTTTGAAAGGTCACCAGCGACCTCTTGACACTCCATCTGGTTTTGTGAATGACCTTCAGCTGTGTCCTCCTCTAGATGTCCTTGGGGGTCTGATTTTGAATCCAAATTTTGTTTTTCTGTTACCACTTCCCCAGATTCAAGGACTTGAGCAACTTTCTCCTTTGAAGACTCCCAGACCTGCACTCTCTGTGTTGTTTCATCAGGGGGCGCGAGTGCTTCCACTTTAGATAAACATGGGTTACAGGGCAACTCTTCTGGTGCCTGTTCACTATGGATTTTAACAGATTCAATCATTTCAGAGTCCCCTGTGTTATTCTGTGTGGAGAGATCATCGCCGTTTGCTTTACAGTCTCTCTCTCTTTGCTGTCTCTCACTAGATGGCACACTCCTTTGCTTTGAGTCATCGGCCTCAGTTTCAGGAGCTACAACAATATCTACTTCCATTGGCAATTCTTCTTTGCTTTGAACAGTACCTGTACACTGGATGGATTCAGAACTAGGCAAATCTTGGGTTTTTGATTCCTCTAATTCTGTTACATCTTTTGCTTCCGTGCTTTGAATATCTGACTCAGGAGAAGCATCGCTATCAACCTTTTCCATATTGTTGTCAATTTTAAACTGAGACTCAATGCTAGGAAGACTCTGAAGAGATGCTCGAGATTTCCTCCCCCTCTTTTTTTTGGGAATGACTGCATTTTCTCTGACCTCAGAGGATTCAGATTCTGAGGACTCCATGCTTGCTACTAACGCTGGAGCGGACCTTCGTGTAGAATATCTGCCCTTGCCTTGGGAAGACTCAGAACCAGTAAGATCTAATGACTGAGAGCTCTTCGGTGTATAGCTGGGATTTGATTTTGATTGCTCCTCTAGTACCTTGCTCCTTCTTGTCCTACCTCCACTTTGAGCCTCTGCCTGACTGACCACAGAACCTGTTACCTGAGAATTAGACCTCGTCTGCCTTCCTAATGAATCCGTATTGTAATTTTTGTCTACAGATTCTGCTACTTCAGATGATGCCTTGCTTCTTCTTGATCTACGTTTAGAGTAGCTATCAGTAGATGAAGGTGTGATCACTTGAGAGTCTTCTACAGTTTCTATTTTGTTGTGTTCATCCTTGAGCAGTTCTTTGCTTAGCTTATTTGTCGTGCTTGTGACAACCTGGGACGTGTAAGCTGGAGAAGAAATGACTACTTGAGAATCCTTTTTTGCATTTCCTACAGGCTCAGACTCTTGAGACCGATCTTTAACTTGAGGTGAAGACATGACCATTTCAGAATCTTTCAGCTTCTCATCATCGTTTTCTGTTTTTCCTACAAGAACAAGTTCTTGGGACTTGCTGTCAGTTTGAGAATGACTGCCCGTCTGGGAGTCTGTTTCTGGCTCCTTGTCTTTTTCAGTCTGTTTTACATGCCTGTGTGCGACAGTTTGATCAGACTCCTTTTTGTCAGGCAAAACCTTTTTGTCCAATCCATCTTCATCACTGACGTCCACGGATGCTTTGCTCTGCCGACTGTGTCTACCCTGTGACTGGCTTTCTTGATTAGATTGCTTGTCTGATCTTCCAACAGTTTGGCTGGATCCATTATCACTGGTGCTTCTCTTTCTACGTTCAGGTTTATCAAGGAGCTCCTGTAAACTGTTGTTCAGTTTGACCCTCTTGCATGTTCTACCCTGAGAACTGGTTTGGCTCAACTGACCTGAGTCTCTCTGAGCTCTTGACCGCAATCTGTCTCTACCCGTCTCCTCTGCAACTTGCTTACTTCTTGTGTTTGGTCTGGTTTGTATTGAGTCCAATTTTGGAGAATCACCGTTAGGCTCCTCTCCAGAACGCCTCCTTTTGAACTGTGTATATTTGGCTTCCCGTTCCTCCGGGTCCTCTCCGGGGAGCTGAGGTCTGACTCTGTGACGTCCAGATCGCCTAGGTTCACCGGGAGATGTTTGAGATGGAGATGACTGAGAATCCTCTAGCGCTGATTCAGATTCCTCTTCCTGGCTTGAGTGAATTATTTCCTGTGAAACACAAGCCCCCTCTGTGCTCTCCATTTCAGTTTGAGTATCTGGGATGACATCTTCGTCCTCTATTGAGTCACTACACAGTCTCTCAGTCAGCTTTACAGGCTCAGTTTTTGTCCTAGAATCTTTGGGTCGTCGAGGAGACTCTGGGATATTGCTAACTGAGCACTGAGAGTTACATTTTCCTGTCTGAGTGGACTGGGAATCCTGAGAGATTGGACTAGTGACAGGGGGTGAAGCCTGAGAGGCAGATAACTTGTTGGTTTTAGAGCGTTCTTGGCTATTGGAGATCTTTACAAGAGGGCCTGTAAATGAGGATGCAGTTTTGGGGCTGGCAGGTTTTCCCTCAGCATACTTCTCTAGAGTAATAAAAGATTGACGACGACTGTTGGGTTTCTGGGGAGTCCCTGAAACCAAATCTGATGAGGCAGAGATGTTTGGGCTTGTGCCTTCTTTGGACTCCATGTCCACATCATCACTCTTGGGATGCTCTTCCATCAAAACATCTGCACACTTGGGGATAATCTCTTCCTGCTCATTAGTTTCTGACAACTTCTCCGCATCTTTTGGGCTGGCATAGTCTTGAGTCTCTTTTGTTAGAACTTCAGCATCTTCCTTAATTTCAATATCTGTCTGAGGAAGCTAAAAGGAAACAAAAAGCACATGAGTTATTAACTCTCTCCACAGACCTACACCAGAACAATAAAACTACTGACAGGTGACATAAATAACAGTGTTTGACATTACAGTGTTGTGGTCAGAAACCTTAGCAAACTATTGCATAATTTGGTTTCAATGTTGAGCATAGAGAAGAAAAAGAGGATCTGTGTCTTTGAAGACAAATATTCTTTCTTGGATTCAACCTTTTCTTGCTGATGAATCAGAAACATTTTCTGTTCTTTTGTGTGTGTTAATTGGGGTTAGCTTATGTGTTATGTAGTCAACTAAAGATTTCTAATAATTTTTGATTTGTCCAACCATTGTGGTCCAAAGCATCAAGGCAAAACTCTGCTTAGAATCACAAATCACTGCCTTCTTTTGCAAACTCTTAATTGTATGTTTTTGCAGTTAATCTCTGGAAATGTATTTATGGCTAGAGTTAAATAATGGTTCTTAGTCTTATTTGAATCACCTGCTAATTGAAAGCCAGATGTGTGTGTGTGTTTGTTTTTTGTTTTCTTTGAGAAAAAAAACTGTTCCAAGTTTGAAGGCAGCCCTCACCCACCCCTCCTTGGAAGGCCAGATCTCTTCCTGGCCAATTAAAGACTTTTAGAGACAGGTCTCTGAAAGTCTCCATTCTGCTTACTTATAACTCAACAGTTCAATTCATAACTACATCATCTTTAATGTTGTGACTCCCAGGAATGCAAACTGCTTCAAATCTAATTACTCCCCACTGGAAAAACTGCATTCAACAGACTCCCAAATCCCAATTCTTTTGACTTTTGTATCTTCCATCATCCCTTTGCTAATGTGTTGTTACATTCTTTATTTCACGTCACAACCTGCACATAACTTCATGGTCACCAAAATTTCAATTCCCAATGGAATTTAGTTTGAATTTTATTCTCCATTAAATATGGAATGAATAATTTGAAAACATCCCATGCTTGGCAAAAACCACCCATTTTTGCTAGTAGTCTTCTGGATATATTTAAAGTAAAAGGTAAAGTCCTGTAATATCCTCCAATAACAGTCTAGGGTGGAAATTTTTAATTTCCAGAAGTTCTTTGTGTATTCACTGTAACACACCAAAAAAATATATTGTACATTTTAGATGTCTACGAAGTGCATTTCCCTGATGAGTCATCAGACTATACCTCCATGAGGTTTACTTTCATGCCCCCATTGCTACTTCCTTAGTAAAACATGTGATACCTTTGATAAGACTGGGCGTTTCCTTGTGCATGAGAACAAAAAACAAGGAAGAAGAGCACCTTAATAATAATAATAATGCCTTAGACTTATATAGTGCTTTTCACGGTACTCAAAGCGCTTTACAATTCTGCGCACTATTCATTCACACCTCAATCATACTTGGTGGTGGTAAGCTACTAATGTAGCCACAGCTGCCCTGGGGCAGTCTGACAGAAGCATGGCTGCCAATTCGCGCCTACGGCCCCTCCGACCACCACCAACCACACAACCACATTCACACTTAGGTAATGTGGGTTAAGTGTCTTGCCCAGGGACACAATGACAGCACACGCACAGACTCAGGACCCGAACCCGCGACCTCGGTTGCGAGGTGAGCACCTACCCACTGCGCCACTGCCACCCCAATGTACACATGCTTTGAAATTAATTAAACTGTATTAGAACATGTTAATGGTGGTCACTTGTTTTTCACGTACTAGAGGAACTGCTGTGAGAAACTGCACTAGATTACAAAATACTGTAAAGCAGCATCCTCCTAGCCCCCCATCTCCAGCTGTGAGAAGGTTCTTGAAAAGACCCAGGCCATACAGGAGAGATTATAGTTTGGCTTGAGAACAGCTTCAAGAACCCCAAGAAGAGCTGAAGTATGTGGTTTGGTTGGATGGATGTCTGAGCTGGGCTCAGCCAGCTGCTACAGCCAGACGGAACCACACAGGTGGTTTAATGCACTGTGCAAAGAATTGTCTGGATTGTGGGAGACTGCACAAACTGCTACTACCTTTGTTAAAGCTCCCAAATACTTGTGTCATTTTAAACCCAGAGATTTAACTATCAAATCAATTACTGGTTCCAAGTTTTATTCATACATACTTCAGCTGCACAAAAACAAGTCTCCCAGGGGATTCTTTCCTTCAGTTATGGAGTTGTTTCATTACCTTGCCAGGAGCCTCATTGGTAACAATGTCCACTTGTTCAGCTGGCAGTTTTTTCCTGTGGGGGAAAAAAATATTTATTTTTTATTATGAGTGCTTTTCTTTTTATTAGAGGGATTTATTGTGATGCTCAGAACTTACAAAGAGTCTTCTTGGCTCTGTGTGTACTGGGTGAAGGCTGTGGTATCCAGAGAGGCATCAAGGTTGTTGTACATGGCAGGGATGTCAACTCTGTAACAAAGAAAGCATTTTGCTTTACACAAATGATTGTGTGAAATCCAAACGACCCAATGATAACAGACTAAAGAGGGAAACCTGACCTTTTAGTCCTTTTCACTTCTTTCTGGTGCTCTGTCAGAACTCTCTCTTTCGCCTCAGGAGGAATGAACACAAAGTCGATGGATGCCTCTTCTTCCAAAACCTCCCTGCGGGGTGGCTTGGGAGAACCAAAGTCCAGCTTTGTCTGGAGCAAAAGATTTGCAATAATGTGACAATTATAAAATGTCTGTTTGGGTTTTTATACAACATGAATCTAAATGCATCAATATAGACTGGTTCACATCTCTCATGGTATCCATTAGGGGTGAGAGATATAGCCTCAAAATCATATCACTACATTTCAAGGAAATTTGCAATTTGACAATGTAGAAAAAAAAAAAACACATGTACTGCTGGTTGTCTGTCTCTAAGCCCTGCAACAAATTAATAAACTGTCCAGGCTGTACCCTGCCTCTCAACCTACGACAGCTGTGACAGGCTCCAGCCTAACAGTGATGCTGTTGGATAAGCGGAAGAGAATGATGAATCTGTATGGCTGTAACTGCAGTGTACATTTTCACACCAAACCCGTCTGATGCAGTCAAGGCCGATGTCAGGAAACATGATCAAGTTTGGCTCTGAACTTACAGAAACTGGTTTGGGGTTCTTGATGGAGCTCTTCTCCTTCGGCTCAGCAGTCTTTCCAAGCAGGGAGTCCCTCTTCCCCACAGATGAAACAGGCATTCCACTGAGCTTCGTCTCCAACTGCGAATTCTCACTCTGAGCGCAGGGACAGAGAGAAGGAGCTGAATGAAGCTGAAAACACAGAAGTGAAAACCAGAAGAACATTTAGGGCAACTCACTGAATACTGTCCACTGAACTCATCAGGAACACTGACGCCCTCAAACCCAGGAAGAATGATTGGGGTCCTCTGCTTCACTTGGCTCAGTACCGGCCTGTGGGAAAAAAAAAGAAAAAGAAAAAGAAAAGCACCAACAACAGCGACATTAGACACGCTTCTACTGTAGGAACTCCCCCACAGGGACTAGGAACCTTTGAAGGAACATAGCGCGTTTTCACTACAGTGCAGTTTTCAGTGCGATAAAAATTGTGAATTAAAAGCAACCCAGATTATCACCTGATCTCATCAGGGTAAGCGAGGCTGACTGCGTTGGCAAAGGTGGCGTTCCAGAACTGGGTGACTGAGGTGCGGAGGTGCTTGTTCTTGTGAGGAAACACCACACAAAGCAGAGGGGAGAGCACAGCCAGAAGTTCATCATTGTAGGGCAGTGTGGAGCGAGTTTGCAAGCAGCTGAAAACCTCACCAAGAAGCTTCTCCAACTGCAGGAAGGGAAGGAGAAAAAAAAGGAGATTATAAGCCTTCAAATGATAAACATTTAAAACCTACACGTTCAGCTGATGAAGAGCAAACCTTTCCCAGAAGCTGAGAGTTGAATTTGGGCGGATCACTGGCTGCATGTTTATAGAAGTGAGTGAGGGGTTGGATCATAGAGTTCAGAGCCTCCTGGACAGCACTGGCCAGGACGAGGCTGGTAAAGAGAGCAGAGAGGATGGAGACCAAGGCCAGCCCTGTTGCTTCAGAGGAGGTCTCAGGGGCATCCAGATAAACCTCTAGACACTGTACCAGCAGGGACTGGAACATAGACAGGTTGCCCAGGGCTTTATTCCTCTTTCGCATCCAGTTCACAGGAGTATGAGGAGCTGGAAGAAATGGCAGTTTTAAAAAACTGAGTGCATCGCTGTTATTTGTCTAAAAACTGAAGTTAGTTTACGTTCTCTTACACTTGAGCTTCTGTTGAAACTGAGGAGTGTACGGAGAGAAGTCCACACACTCGACCATGACGTGGAGGAAACTGGCAACAGCATTTAACGTGGAAGGAACCTGAAGGATCAGACAGCTTCAAAGTCAGACTACAGTTCTTCAAAGGCTAAAATTAATATTCTCACCACTGCAGGGCTCACTTTTAGCCATAAATCTTCATGGATGGATGAATTTGCTTGTTTTTCAAATCCTCACATCCGTGAAGATTTACAATTTTTTCCATATAGGTTATGGAAAATTTGTAACTGCCTTGTTTATTTAGACAAAAAAAATGTCACGTTAAGTTTTATATTTGTTATTCTGGCCTCCACTGGAAAAACATCCCACTGCTGTTTATATGTCACTGTGTACTCACCATTAGGGTTTCCCTGTCTATTGTGGCCGCCATCTTTGCACAGAGCTCCTCACAGCAGATGTTCTCCTCGGCTGTGACCACCAGTGCAGAGCAGCGAGCAAATACTTTGTAGAGCTTGGACCAAGAAGAAAGCATCGACTTCTGGGCCACCTGAACAAATGAAAAGGGACTGGAATAAGGTCACCCACGCTGATCAAATGGAAAGCATGAGTTTAGCACTGTGACGCTGGTTTATGGGCTCCAAGGGCAAACAGTAGTAACAAATATAACAAGCATAAAGAAATATATAGACCTGTGGAAGGAGTGAGCCGTGTAAGAGATGTGTGATGGGGAGCATCAAGGCAGAGTGCATGGCACTGAAGTTGTGCTCCAGAGCATCGCCTTGGTTCACTTCATTAGTCTGTAAAAACAAAAACGGATTCCAAAGAAGTTAAAAACTGGTCTTAAAATTCACTTAACATTAAATTGAAGACTTCACCAATTGTGCAAACTACACCCATCACTGTTTGTAAACTGGATCAGTGATCCTTTAAGATGTTTTTGGCTTTTGAGACATTTTAAGTATCTAAAGCCATCCATCCATCCTCTTATCCTGTTCAGGGTCATGGGGGCCTATCCCAGCTGTCATAGGGAGAGAGGCAGGGTACAGCCTGTCGCAGGGCTAACACAGAGAGACAGACAACCATTCACACCTATGGGCAATTTAGAGTGACCAATTAACCTAACCCCACTAACTGCATGTTTGTGACTGTCGGAGGAAACTGGAGATCCCAGAGAAAACCCATGCAGACACAGGGAGAACATGCAAACTCCACACAGGAAGGCCCAGGCCAAGGTAGAATTGAACCTAGGACCTTCTAGCTGTGAGGCAGCAGTGCTAATCACCATGCCACTGTGCTGCCTCTGAAGCCTTCCTGTAAAAATGTTAGAGATCAGATTAATTGTATTCTGAAGGTTCACTTGTTACAGACAAAGTGGAACAAAAAATTTTAGTAATGCTTCTCAATAATCCGTCTCATACCTGTGTGATGATGTCAGTGAGGGAGCTGACCATTACACTCCACATCCTCAACAGCTGCTCCTTGTTCTGTAGAGACTTGGCACTGAAGCTGATGGCGCCCAGCACCGCTTCAGCAAATGCCAGAGGGGAGGTGGGACCCGACAGACCACAGCCAACCAACGTTTGAAGGCAGTGAAAAAACCTGCAGATAGATTCAGGAGGCAGCACATCAACCACAGAATGAGGGGAAAGATTCAGAAATACACCTTGTTTTACCGCTGGTGCACCCACAGCAAAAGGTGGCTTTAAGATTTGGTTTCACCTGCCTGCTGCTACCTGCATGCATCCTACTGCTATCTACTACAGGCAACACAGAGCCTCATACTTTGGAGAAATTGTACCACCCACTCAGTAAGTGAATGACAGTATTTTAAAACATCTGAAAGAGCGTAACCGTTTTTTTTTTTTTTTATCCTCCTGAACAGAGTAGCAGGTCCCGACTAAGTGACCAGCTGTTTTTATTGATTACTCTGTTTCAGTAAAAGTGCTTGTAACATTTTGTGTGTTGGTTCCATCAGAAAGACAAGAAATAAATTGTACATCACCATTTAAGCCTCAAAGTACGCACTTTTGGTGTGTAATATGTATCAAGCTAAACTTTAGACCCACCTCTCATCCTTGATGTAGGCTGGAAGCATGCTGCTGTTGTATAGGAGGAGGATGAGGAAGAGCGCAGGTGTTCCCTGAGGAATAAAACAACATTAACAACCTTCTATAAAAGTAGTTCCATGACGCTGTGCTAACCACTCAACCATGAAGCACTCACATTTAGCACGTCCAGTCTTGCCCACTTGATAAGATGCGGAACTGAGGACTCTCTGGGGAATTCCTTTCACTGTGGCTTCAAACAGAACCTGAGCTCAAGAGAAATAAAGAAACAGTCAGTCAGTGCAATGACAACCTCTGAGCACTGAAACAGACACGAGATGCAAACAAGTAGCCCCATTAAAGCAGTTAGCAGCCTAAAAGTGTCAGAAAGAGATTAAACAATTATACTTTATGACCCAATACACTCGCCTTTGTCAGGAAGGGCAGAGCTACAAACTGTGGCGACCCCTTGTGGCAAGGGAGCAGCCAGAAAAAGCTTTTTAAAGTGTTCTCTAACTAGTCTGTAAAGCCTGTGTTTCCTATGAACACACTAATTCTGCATATATTTTCAGTGAGTGCATCCATCTTGAAGGTTACCGCTTAACCTTACCAGGACTCTGTCTGCACGCAGCGCTTCTGAGGTGATGATACTTTGCAGAGCTTGAAGCATCAGGGTCAGTACTTCACTTCCCTGACGGTCCTTCTTACTGCCTAACAACAAAGCACACGTGCTATTCAGCAAAGACTTAAACACACAAATTTTCTGTCCTTTCAGGCTTTGCCTGAAATGAGAGGAAAATCATCATTGGGAACAGATCCCCTCAGAATTTTTGTCTTGTCACAGCAGTCCAGACTGTGAAGACCTGAACGCTCCAACTTAAACTGATGATGAGGAGTGAGTGGATCGGGCAAGAGAGGAGGGCAAGGTCTCACAGGTCCTCCTCCCGTGTGACAAGCCTGAGCCTGAGTGCTCTATGTGGTGCTGGAAGGTCAGACCCATGACTTTAAGAGTCCGCCTGCTAAGCAGCAGCCACAACACCACAAGAAATTTAACATGACAATAACAAAGCAGTGGAAACTACTGACATTTTTATTTGTCCCCTGATATCATGTCTGCAGATAATCACTGTTTTATGGTTCTTCAAGCAAACATGAATGATTAAAGTCTCTGTGCATGCTGACATGGAGTACTGTTTTGTGGTTTTATGGCCCAGAAGCTGCTTCTAAAGACTCATGCAGTTTTTTCGATACTATCTTACATCTGTTAAAAAGACAAAAATAAATATATACATAAATAAATGAACGAAACATTTTAGATTATCTCATTACACACAAACCATTCATCCTCACTGCCAAAACAGATGTCTTAACTACTTACCAGACTCTATAGTTAAGTTGACAAACTGGACAAGACTTGTCCATATGAGGGTCAGAAGAGAATCTGTAGGACAGAAAAGACAGAACCATAACCTTATGTTTATACACACTCAGGACACCAGGTTTTAGGCTAAAGTAATCATTCATTACTGATTACTTATTATCCAGGGTTGACACCAGGAAGCAGAGTTGAAGTCTTACATGCTTCTCTGCAGGTCCTCCTCCTCTCCAAACCCCATCCAATTTTATTTACATTATACAAGCTTCCCTTAGGCAGCATTATCAGAAAGCATTGCATACATTTTCATTGTTATGCAGGTGATACTCACCTTTATCTATCCATGAATCCAGATGACACATCAATTAGTTAAACTGCAGGAATTTCATAAAGACAAAGGCCTGGATGACCTCTAATTTCCTGCTTCTAAAGTCAGGTAAAACTGAAGTTATTGTACTCGGCCCTACAAATCTTCCTACAGTAACACTGTGAGGAAACATGGGAGTCATTTTTGAGCACGTTATGTCCTTCACTGCACATATTAAACAAATTTGTAGGACTGCTTTTTTACATTTGTGTCTGAGTGATGCTGAAAAGCTAATTAATGCATTAATTACTTCTACGCTGGACTATTGCAATTCATTCAAAACTTCTGAAAAATGCTGAAGTAAGAGTGCTGACAGGGACTAGAAAAGAGAGAGCATATAATTATTCATCTCTGACTCTTTTCCACAGTGTCTTCCCCCTTTTGTTTGGATCAGTGTGAACAAACACTTGTGACATAGTGCCATTTTATCTCTTTTTTTTTTTTTTTTTTTTTGGACCAAGACTGTTTAGGAAACTAAGAGTTTCTAAAACTAAGAGTTGGAGTGAATTTCAGTCAGTGTAGCTGTGATATGCTTACCCGGAGCATCTTTTCCAATGTTGGTAAAGCCATCCCTGGTGTTCGAGATTAGCACAGCAGCATGCTTAGTGAAGGAGGAAGCACCAGAGAGGAGCGGGTGGTTCAAGGGCTCTAGAAAGAAAACACACCATTGCAGTTATATAGGAGATACATTAAACTCATACTTATTATACTGCACACTTAAACATGTTTTCTGAGCTGTAAACTAAATGATGTAACAGTAAGCCCACACCTATGCTGCTCTTAAGTGGAAGTTTGTGAAACTGCACACATTTTCAAATGTATACTGACACTTATAAGCTCAGAGCGGAGTGAAATCATCTGCAGAAGTTTGTTTTTACAAACCCTGAAATCCCAGTTTGATGTTGGCTATTTTTGCACGACTGCTTTTACAATCACTCAGTCATCCATTTATCTAAAAGGATGGAGACAATGATTACCTCATGGATTTGTTATGAGCTTAGAACAAAATCTCTAGTCTACAGCTCAAACTCAGTGGACAGTAATGCAGCTGTCAGACTGTCAGCCAGTTCCTCTGAAACCTTTACTGTGTTACTGCAGCAATCGCTGTTTAAAATCAAAGAGAACTAAATGTATTTATAGTGACTTTAAAAGCAGGCTGCAGACAGTCTGAATGTGTTTGGAATATTTCCTGACAAAATGTGTTCACAGATTGAGACTCAGTAATCACACAACATTTTGAGGTTGTGTCTGAAATTCAGAGTCTGAATATTTTCCACTGGGGGGGGGGGGGATCACGTAAATTAGGCCCTGTTTACACGGCAATGTTTCAAAATGAAAACGGCACAGTTCTGGTGCATTTCGGCCTCCTGTTTACAGGAGAACAGAGTGGAAACAATACTTTTTGGAAATGGGCTCCAGAGTGGAGCGTTTCTGAAACACTCCGGCCTCCGTTTCCGTGTAACCAGACAAAAACGCTGCTTTTTGGGAAAGGAGGCACTCACACATGCGCACTATGGTTGAGGCTCCTATATCCACACCGCCAACTTGTGGCCTGGCAAAGGAGCTGCAGTGTTTTCAGCATTTCTGAAACATCTCTGTGTAAAAGAATCACTTTTCATAAACGACAACAGCAAAACAACACCGTTTCCACTGGAAACGCTCGTGTAAACGGGCCCTAGTCTCAGTGGGTGAACCAGAACCAGAGCCTAACACAGGACATGTAGGCTATAACAGATCAGCAAACTGGGTCTGCATCAGACTCCACTTGCATGACAGAAAGGATTTAAAAAAAAAAACTGATTCAGACTGACCCAGATCCAGTTCAGCTCCAGTCATTTCTCAGTTTATCCCATCCGGATCCATTTTAGATCCCTTCATAGTAGCTTACTTTGTCCACAGTTGGCATTCTTTACTCAAAACCCTTCAAAAACTACACTGAACTATCCAGAAAATCCAGCTGACCAACATAAAAGCTTAGACCTTTCTTATACCATTTTTGCCTTTACATGCATTCACAAAAGACTGATTAGATTTAAAAACCTAATCTAAAATTAGGATTCAAGCCATACCTAGCGAAAATTCAAGTTGGGTAAATGACGACCGCAAACAATATATTATCAGTCTGTTTGATGATGGTGATGACAGAGTAGCCAAAGCTGATTAAAATGACTCTTCTTCTCTCCCATTTTTTAAAATAAATATCATGGTCAGCACTGGATTTAAAAATGGAGGCTCTGCTCTTTATTTATGTGTTGCCGTGGTGAATTGTGGTCTCAGAGCTCCCCTGATGATAGCTTGCTTTCTCTACTCATGCCCTTAACTCAGGGTGAACATACTCAAGAGTTAATTGAACTAATTCTGATCAGCTGTTCTGCAACAGGAAAGTCAGAGTTGCCAATGTCAGAGTTGATCAACTTAGAGTTGAACCTACTTCCTGGAATATGGCTCTGGAAGATGATGCTGCTGCTGATCCTGTTTACAAAGCTCTGATCTGCTGTTGTCCAAACAAAGACAACACCTTCTCAGTCAGAGCAGTAGTTCCTTGTCCATGTTCCAGAGTACCATTTTTCAGATTCGCATTTGGAGGCAGATCTGCATAAACATTACCATTTCTGAAACATCTTCATCTATAGCAAAACACCTGAAAGAAGCTTTTCTTCCTTGTGGCCCTATCAGCTGCCAGTAAAACAACCAAAATGGAATGGGACATAATGCAATGAGCAAAGTCATCATTTGGGCAGCTTATATGTGAGTGGACGCTGAAACTGATGGGAACAGGATTTAAAATTAAAAAAAGAACTTGGAAAAATGCTTTAAAGTGAGCAGAGAAAAAAACTGATCTAAAATCTGCCTGTTTGTTACCCACTAACAGGCATTCCTTAAAGAAGCAGTGTGAGCACCTCTGCACTTCCCTTTCTGAAGGCTCAAGCAACAAGCATAAAGCAGACTAGTGCAGAATGTGTAGAAACGTGATGCGAGACTCTGACCCACCGAGACTCAGAGCCAGTTTGTTTTTTGCTGCAGCTGCAACAACCTCCGGTCCCAGAAAATAGTGCAGCAACATCTCCAGGCCGAGCAGCTGGATCGAGGGGATTGCGGAGGTGACCTGGATGCTGGAGTTCAGGCTGATCCGAGATGTGTTAGTTGGGCTGTTGAAGCCTGGAGTGCCTGCTGCAGACAGAAACAAAGAGGTCCACCAATGTCCTCACTGACTCTAATGTACCAATAGTGTCTGCATAAGTTGGAGGAGTAACTGTACCAGTCTTGGGTGTACTAGGCGTAACAACACTATTTTGAGTGACAGCTCTAGAGGGAGTGCCTGGTATGGAAGGGGAGTCGGAGCCGATGGTGCACTGAAGCAGAGGTACAGAAACCTGGAGTGACACAAATGAACTTCATCATGTCTCAGTTAAAAACTGACAAGCTATTACATCAGTCAAAGCTGTATGCATGTATATGCATGATTAGAACACATGAAGAATGCACCGCCATCTGTATTCGCGATCTTATTCTTTGGTCACTACCCAAAGCTCCTGCAATCACACTCATTCTCAGTTGCATAATAATGCATCGCCAACATAATGGTATGAAATCTTTACTAAAACAAAAAGTGAGACTCTGACCTGATCAAAGTTGGGTGACAAGTTGGGCCCGAGTTGGACCACGAGGTACCACCACACCTCCACCTTGGTGAGCAGCAGGGCCTCTGTTCTGACGTGGATGGATGTGAGGGGCTGCATCAGGAGTTTCATACGTTTGGCACTGCACAAGATGTCTTCAGGAGTACCACAGATACGAATTTAAAACTTCAGTTTGATCACTGAACTTCATATTAAAGACAGGACTAATCTGAAGGGGAAAAATAAAGCTGCTCACCTGGATTCAAAGCAAAGTTGTCTATGAGGCTCTTCCATGCAAGGAAGGCTATCTTCTTAATGGTAGGAGATGAGCTGCGGAAACCAAGCTCCTCCAGGTGCAGCAGAGAGTTGATGAAGGGACCTCCTCTGTGCAGCAGCTGTGCAGGAGACACATTTAACCTGGCTGATGTGGCCATTTTTAGCCATCAAATATAAAATGAGTTTCCAATGTTTTTGAAGTTTTTAGCAACCCCAATAGGCCTTTACTGGAGTTATTAGAATTTATGGAGGAAATGACACACATTTATTAAAACATCAAAAACCAAATATGCCAATTTTACCTTCCCGAGCAGTTTCACAAATAAAGGCCACAGCTTCAGGACGTTGGTTTCATTCTTTGACATGAAAAGTTTCTGCAGTTCTGGGATCAGTTTCTATGAACACACACAAAGGCAAGTGGGCAGAGATTACACCTCTTTTTCATCTGTTTAGCATCAGAATGGATCTTATAGACAGAAGGAATTCTTCTATACAAGCAACCATGCATTAACTCATGAAAATCTAAATAAAACCATAAACTAACCCAAACACTGCAACAGAGGTACTCACTGTGGACATCATCGGTTCAATGACAGCAGCCACCTCCGTCTGTTTTTCCAGTAGGAGGGGCATACCCATCTCCATGGCTGCAGCAGCCCGCAGACGCACCTTGGATGCAGAGTGGGACCACCAGCGGGATGACCAGGTTTGCCCACTGCACTGCTCCTTCACCCATCTGAGTAGGAACCTGCTCCAGCATCCTATAAACACCAGGGAGATAGAGAGCCACATCTTATTATGATAAATGATGCTGCATTATTCATGTTTTAGCACAGGCATCACAATGTACACAATAACACAAAAGAGGCTGCATTTTAAAACAAGCCAGGGCTACGACCAATTTCTCCCTACCTAAAGGAAACTGATAGATTAAATGTAGAATGACCAAAGTCTAGAATTTTATTTCTAAACTAAAATGAAAGCTGCACCAGTGGACAGCACCACCACTGCTGTAACATCAGCCCTGGAAAAACATCATTATCTAAAATGTGCAACTTCTTTGCACTGCTGGAGTCGGCTAAGGTTCTGTGAAGTTACTGCTGCAGTCAGAGCTCTGTTCCCCCCACAGAGTCCCACTGTGAAGCTTCTTTGTGTGCCCACTGCCATATTGGCATTTTAAATCTGGATGGGAAGAGTGAGAGGCAGATCAGACTAAGAAACTGAGGCACAGTGCAGTTTGCCTGGTCAACCAGGCACGACTGATCTTAGCTATACTCTGCCTTTTTGATTCTAATGAGGACCTTAAGTAACAAAATTAACTTCATGTTGAATTCAGTAAGACTTAAAACTAACAGCTGAGACCACAAACTGATGAGGAAAGTGTTCACTGAGGTCAGAGCGAGGAGCTGAGGATGGTTTCACTTTGACACAATTGGACTTTTTTTGTCCTCAGCATTCTTTCTTACGGCCAGCAAACAGTTAAGAAAGAATGCCTTCCATAGCATGATAAAATGCTGAATTTACCTGTGCAATAGCTGCTCACAATCATAAAGCAGTTATTGTTATAATAACTAATAGCACAAAAAGCAGATGGTTTTGTTTTCTTGCACAAGAGGCCAATGTGAAAGCGGTATGATGACATTCATCCAGACTAAAACACAATCCTGGGGTTCTGAACTAAAGATAGTTCTCATTTTCATATAAAACCACATCTTGGAAAGCTTTAGGGAGCTTCACTGGTTGCTTTGATATTCTGTTTTGTGTGACACATTTCCCACAATGCAAAGTGAGAATGTCCCATAGAGCACCATTAATGAGAGTGTGGCAGATTAAAATGCACCAGATATCCATTCGTCTGACCTCAACTTAATCTTACCTGATGATGACATTCAAGGCTTCATGCTCCATTACCACAGAGTGTATGTCCTCTCTTTTCCACACACTCTCCAGAGTTCCAAGAATGGATGGCAGCTGAGAGTAGAAGAAGCAACATGGATCAATGCAGCAGCTTTGGAAACACCTCCTGAAATTGCTGCTACATGTTCAGCAATGTCGATTTGATCACATTTTCAGAAGTAGAAATTTGATCTGAAAATGTAAATGTAAGGCTCAGGTGTTACTCACTATTTTAGCGACTACTTCTGCAGGAAAACTCTGTTTGGAAATGACCCATAATGCTCTGGTGCAAGTGTTCTTATCAGTCGACTTTGACACCAGGGAGCAAAGTGCTGACAGTATTTCTGCTGCAAAGATTTCTGCAAAAAAAAAAAAAAGGAAAAAAGTTAAATCCAACCAGGTTCAATCTGCAATGAAGATGACTGTGATGTACAGATTTACTTACCTGACACTCCAGAGACAACATGAGAGTGGTACACGCAAAACCCCAAGGCTTGTAGGGCAGCTTGGCTCAGCTCAGCATTTGGACTGGTTATGTGATCCTGGAAATGGCATGAGACAATTAGCAGCAGAAATTTAAAAATAAACATGGAAAACTTAAGTTTCCTGAAATTTTGGGCAAGACTCACCAAGATGACTTTACCCAAGCGAGGAAAGTGCTTTTCAACTGCAGGGAGGAACTGGCGCCCCTCCTCTCCACTGAGCCGACTGTACGGGAAAAACAAGAGTTATCCTGTCACTCGTGGTTTAGTCCTAACTAAGGTCAAACTGGCATACCAGAGCTGGTAACTTACTTGGCGATGGTGAGGTAGGCATCTGTCTGCTCTGACTGTCCAGCAGTGCTGTCCTCCAGAGACTCAAGGAGAGGAAGGAAGCTGGAGGCGCTCGGAGGCCCTGCTGTCGCCATCATTATTACTCAACTTCTCGCCTTTAAAGAGGAGGTGCAGAAAAGGAGGAGAAAAACATCAGGAAAATAGAAACTTAGACATCATTTTATTTAAAGGCCCTGTGATGGACCGGTGATCTGTCCAGAATGTACCGTGCATCCCTAGATCAACATCTTCATGTGAAGTGGAGCTAAATGGTGACTCAAGTCACAACTTTTCAGTTTTAAAACTGCAACAGAATCACTAAAGTGAAGGTGTACTTTGACTCAGGTAATTTAAATCAAGGGCTTCTGCTCTTCTGAGAGGTTTATCAGATTCACTGTACCTCTCAACCACACCAACATCCAAACCATTTTATTTTTTTCCATCCATTAACCATCTGAGGGTACAGACACACTTGAGACTTGCCCTCATATACCTGGGTATATGGGGACTAGTTTTTTTTTTAGATTTTTGGATTTTTCTATTGCATCTACACACTAATATATAAAATGAAAACCTGCATTCAGAAATTAGGTTTATTTTCTAATTGTCCTTACTAACACACCTGTAAACTCATCTCACATCAGTCAGTCACATTTACAGGTTGTGCGCGTGTACTATTCCAGGGGTAATACTTTTGTCCTCTGCCATCTACAGTAGTGACAACACAGACATTTAATGGCCACTTACATTGGCAGATGTTATTATATTTACAGATATACTAATATTTGTTAACACTGCCATATATGTGCATCACTAATATTCTTTCTGACACACATTTGGCCCCTTTCTGAACAAATAAAAATTTTCTATTGTTGGTGCGCTTCACCAACTTCTTTGTTATTTTTTTTTGGGGGGGGGGTTATGGGCCAAATTCCTTATTTGAAGATTTTACAGTGCTTTATATTGTGCAGTGTCTCTGGGCTCATTAAAGCCTCTTATGTCTCCTTTTTGAAACGCATTAGAAAGGTGTCCTTCTAAATGCAGCAGGCCTACACACTTCAGAGCTGTCACAGTCCAAATTAAACACTCAAGTAAAAACAAAGATGCATTTACGTACCTCAGTGAGAAGTAGGTGAGGCTGCGATCACCCGCCACTGTAGACACAGCTGCAACACAGCAAAGAAAGGCTTCAAACTCGGGCTCGACACATGTTCGGATTAGCTAACAATGTAAACACATCCCAAAACTAGTCTGTCAGTGTCCCGCTAAGATTGCCACTGCTGGGCTCTACACAGAAGCAGCCGCTGCTTTGGATTCACAGATCAAAACCTCTGAACGCATTTTCCGATTCGCGATCAAACAACCAGCAGCCTGCTAACTAGCTTTAACAAGTTAGCAGCACTAGCAAGCTACATGTCGAGTCTCCGGCGAGCAAAGTTTCCTGCGCACGCACACAGGCGGGCGACCAGCTGCTAAAATCTCCTCACTACTCAGCTGTGCTTATTTGTACTCACCGGCAAGAAAACAAACCTACAAGTATAAGCAAACGAATGCTCACTCTTGTTTGTTTGACCCAACACACACCACATCCACCGCTGCTGGCACTCGCTGTTCGCCTAGGTCGGAGTTATCAGAGGGGACACACACAGCATCAAAGGAAGGCAGCAAAAGCGTTCACTTCAGCGGCCACCACACTGTATGTATGGATCGTTAAACTCGTTAAAAGTGTAGCTTTTAATGTTTCGTATCTCAGCCTCCTCTTCTTCTTCTGTTGGGCTGTTTCGTGCACTGTTACCCCGCGAAATCGGCTGGCGCCAAACCACCACGCCGACGTACAAAATTACCTTTGACCCCACTACGTCACACCCGGCAAGTTCATTTGAACTTATAATGAACGCAGCAAGCTGACAGTGTCCTGCAAAAACTAAAGGCATCTGAGAGTCCTTCGCTAACAGTTATTAGTGTAAACAGTCTGTGTGTCGATTTAACGTTTTAAAGTGGAAGAAAGTGCTTCCGGGGGGCTGAGGTGTTAAGGATTCAAGGATTCTTTATTGTCATTCTCATCACATTTACATGCAGTGGAACGAAATTTCTGTCTTTAGGTCCCAGTGTTGCCCTTAAAGAAGAATAAATATAAATAGAAAGTAATAATATAAAAGAAAAATACACACACACACACACACACACACACATATATATATATATATATATATATATATATATATATATATATATATATATATATATATATATATATATATATATATATATACACACTCACCCATACCATACAAATATACATAACTGAATAATATAAACAATATACAATAAACAGTTTTTTATGGAGTAAAAGTAGTGACACTTGGTGCCATAGCACAGCTGATTGTGCAATAACAGCAGCATGAGTGTGTGCAAGGATTGATGGAGGGAGAGCAGTGCAGCTACACAGCCCCACCAGAGGTCAACAGTCTTACAGGTTCAGGGAAGAAGCTGTTCTTCAGTCTGGTGGTCATTAAGGAGAGAAGGAGAGATTGCAGCAGATTTAGCAAAAAGAATGGACATGGTTGCAGTGAGTACATATTTCAAGAGAGAGGAACAGACTGGATGTTGTACCCACGCGGATTACTGTATGTCTATGCAGAAGCAGGAGATGCAATCTGAAAGAGATGGGAGACTGCAAGGTAAATGAGAATGTAGCTAGGCAGCATCGGATGGTAGTCTCTAGGATGACTGGAAATCAAGAAGGCAAAGCCAAGAATTAAATGATGGTAGCTAAAAAGGAAGAATGTTGCAAAAGGTTCAGGAGGTCTGGGTCATAGTGGAAAGTTACTAGATGACTGGGTAAGTATAGCTGAAGAGTGAGGATAACTGCCATGAAGGTATCTGGTGTGTCCTTGGGAAAAAGAGAAGAAGACAAGAAGACTGTTAAAGATGGTTAAATGTAGAAGTAGAGAAAATAATTCAGAGGAATAGGTTTGCAGGGAAAAAGTGGAATAGTTAGGGAGATGAAGAAAGTAGACAGAAGTACTGGGAGGAAAAGAAAGTGGTGGCAAAGAAAAATGCTTAACGTGAGATGTGAGACTGGACACTAAGGAAGGAGAAAAGGACTTGTATGATTGGCTAGACAGCGCTAGAAAGGATGTGCAGCAGGTTAGGGTGATTAAGGATAGAGAAATGTATTAATGAGTAAAGACTATGGTGAGGAGCTGATGAATGAAGAAAGTGAGAGAGGAGGATGGATGAAGGACAGTTAGGGAATCAGGAAGAAAAAGTCAGAAGGAGTTGGACTGTATCTTTGTGGCTCTAGAGTAAGCATATGATTGGGTGCTAGGAGAGGAACTGTGGTACTGTATGAGGAAACTGAGACAGCAGTGAGGGGTGCGGTGGGAAAATTGTCAAACTGAAGTGGGAGTCTTTGAATTTGAGTTTTGGGGGTCTTTGAATTCAGCCCACTGTAGGTTGATAATAGCAATAAATGTAACTGAACCAAGGCACACACATACAC